>BAUE01023895.1:0-82291 GCA_000787875.1 Solanum virginianum | reverse complement strand
CTTACCTTTACCCTCACATGTAGGACTTGCCAAAGAAGCCTTAAGGTCTCTCGAATCTGCTTGGAAAACCAACTAAACGTTGAGAGCAAAAGTAAAGAGCAATCAGTTTTTTCCATGTGTTCTAAGTATATGACTTGTGGGAGCTGCTTTGGTCCCCTTTTAAAGAGACTCTTGGCCAAATTACTAAGGCTCTCTTAGCCTCACATACTAAACTAGTGATGCAGCTATTTAACTCATTTCACTTGGGCCTTATTGAGCTCCATACAGATGGGTCTTGGGCTGCCTATGTGCAGATTTTCCTTCTTTTATTTTGGCCCAATTGGTTAAGAATTGTAGAATGTAGTTGGGCCTTTTTCTTCTATCATGTTGGGCTGTAAATACAACACACTTATAGTACTAAAACATGGGCCAAAGATACCCCCTTAACCCAAACTTTATTCATAATTGAAATTGGACAATTTTGGCGTCGGGTCTCGTCCCCGTTTAACTCACAAGTTCAAGCTAAGCAAGTAGCTGGCTCACCTGCTAGCTTCCTAAGTCCTACAAGCACCTCGATTGTTATCCTTTATTTAGGGTCTTAGTCCCCTTAACTCGACGCAAAATATGTATACACACAACTTTCTTAAACTTTAGATACACATAACGCCCTTTAACGCGAGATGCAAACGCCTTTTAAAATTGGCACTAATTTGAAAGTCCATATCATGTTTCATATGTATAGTACAAATACTTGTAGTGTGTAGGATGTTACACATAGTTTATAAGTTCAAGTTATTATTATTACTCTCACTTATATCGGGGCTCAATACTACTCCCAAAATTATCAATTGTATACTCATACTTAAAAGGGTATTCTTGCTCAAAGTATTACTTTCTTCTGTTCGGCACTTGCCACAACTTCACTTTCTCTCTGACTTTTCTCAACTTAACTCTCTTCTTTTTATGAAAGATTGATCAATGCAAGTTATTTCAACATGCTCTTTATTACTCAGATATCTTGCAGAACAGAAGAGCTTTTATGCACTTCTTAACTTAGCTTCAACTGTGAACAAATAGTTTTTCAAGAAATACAAACAAGGTTTACAAAAATATCACATAACTATGATTCTTGATTCAATGACTTAATTTAGTAAACAAATCAGTAATGGCCATGATTTCTACCAAGAAACTTATCAGGAATAGGAAATTTGAAGAACTTAACTAGTTAGGGAAGAAACTTTAGTCTTCTCTCAAAAGCATGGATCTTGGTAAAGATTTATAGGTAAAGATAGTAGATATACGTAGAATAACTTTTAGATAGCCTTACATACCTGAGGAATTAGTTCTTGGAAGAACTTTGGGAAGAATTCTTGAAAGTCCTAACCGATTCTTGATTTTACACTTGAGTTTCTTGAACTTATTCTAATGTTTATGAACGAATATAGGTGTTTTATGAGTTAATCGGGTGAAAACCGACTTTTTAAGATTTAAGAAGGGTGAGAAAGGTCAAAACTACCCCTCCTTAAAGAAAAGAAAATGTTGCTACCTAATACAACATGTCCGCATCACACCAAGGGCGCGGACATGTGTATTTCGTTTAATATTACATGTTTGCGTCGTGCATGGGGCACGAACATGTGTGTTTTTGCCTTTTTTGTGAAAACAACTTCTCATCAAAACTTGAAAAAAATTCCTAAGCATGGCTTTGTGTCTTAAGCGCATCGTACCCTGTGCGTGGAAACCTCACTATTTGGAATTAATTAGCAAAAATTTTAATTCACCTCGGTTGCTCTAAAATTGAGTCGAGACCATTTTTCCACTCAATTTTTTGCGTTTATTGCATATCCAATCTCTGATTTGTAAATGGAGCATGGAAAGACGCGTTACGTGTATGGTCACTTCTAGAGGTATTTTGACAAATTCGCCGGGTGTCACAAAATTAGCCCTTCATTGGATCTGACCCATGAAACCAACCTACGACCCATAGAAAGACTCGTAGATCCTTAAAAACTTGCAATTTATGCAACCTAGACAAAAATCATCTCGATTCCTGAAATCCCAATAAAGTAACACAAAAACACATCAAACCTACTAACATTGCTTTGAAAACACACAAAATTCTATGTTTTAAGCATTAAAAGTGTATTTTGGTGGCACATCAAATATTTTAGATGTGCACATTCAAAGTACAAGTGATGGTTGAGGGCTATGAAATTTTCAAATTTCGATCATTTTGTATTAGAACATATGAAAAGTATCATACATGTAGGTTAGAGCATATTACGAGTCATAATCTACATACCATAACAAAAGTCATATGTAAATACTTTCAAAATAGGTTTCTCAATGGTAAAGACTCATCTACAAGAGAGATGACAAATCAAATTTGAAAAAGAATTGAATTGTAAGGTAAGTTATTGAAAGATTTATATTGGCATGGATATTGCTAATTCTTTGGTTAGGAGAACACATGAGCGAGCATATGTTGTGTTTGATGCGCATCATTATATACTTAAGCAATGGAATTTGCGAAGCAAGACAATGTTGGAGGTTGATAAAATGAGAGGTTCAAGTAAATTTTTGTAGCATATGCTGCCTGGGTTCTTGATTTTCAACAAATGAGAAAAGTCATAGTTGTTGATGGTACATTCTTGAAGAGCAAATATGGAGGAGTTTTGCTAGCGGCGGTGACATAGGATGCTGAGAGTCATATTTTTTTAGTGCCTTGTTGTGTGGTGGACAAGGAATGTAATGCTTTGTATAATTTTTTTTTTATAAAATGAGAAGCTATGTAGATGATATGGATGAGTTGTGCATAGCTATGTAGATGATACAATGATCCATGCATAATTTCTAATAGGCATCCAAATATTCAAAAGATGATTTTATCTCTCTACCTTAGAACTTTCTATGGTTGTTGCATGTCGTTGAGAAAAATATTCAAACTACCTTTCAATTTAAAGATAGTATCTCAATTTTATAAAGTAGCAAAAGTCTATGATAGAGGTGAGTTCTATGACCATTTCAATTAATCAAGAAATATGGTATCCAAGGTAGTTGAATTTCTTGAACATATTGGATTCCACACAGGGAGCATAACATTTTACTCAAAAATAGGTATATTAATTATAAATTACAAAGTTGTGTGTCTTGTTTGAATTTATTGTAATTTTATACTTTATTGAGATTGAGTGAATTATTTTTATTTTTGTGTAGATATAATATTATGACATCAAACATTTCTGAGTCTATTAATGCAACATTCGAGGTTGAAAGAGAATTTTAATTCTCGCTCTATTTGATGAAATAAACAGGAGATTTGTAGATTTATTTCATCAGAGGTGTGTGGAGTTGGTGAACTCACCAAACTAATTTGTTCCTTCAATAAAAAAAATAAAATCAAAGTATGTCAACTTGGATAACAAGTTAATGGTCTATCAAATGCTAATTACAATTTTATTGTCACTGATCATGGTTATATGACTATGATCGATCTACAAAAAAGATCTTGTACCTATAGAGTTTTCAACTTTCTTCTTCATATGCTACGGTAGTTCTTTGAGTCCAATATGGTGCATAATTTGGAGCTCAAATTTATGAACACTCATCTCTATTTTATGACATGCAAAAAATATATAATTGTATATTATGAAAAAATTTATTTAGTGCCTCTTGAAGATAGTTGAAATGTGCCTTTGAGCCTCATTTCGTTGCCTTCCCTGGCTCATGAAATTTTAGCTTACTTCAATTATGGGTTTTCAATACTATTGTTTATTAAATTCAATTAATGTATGGGCTATGTTTTGTTGTTGATTTTAAAGTGATTAAGCACTATTATGATGAAATGCATTGAAGTTATGAAAGTGCATGTCCCCTTTAAAGCTTGATTGGTACATTAAATGTGAATTTTACTTATGTTTTTACTTGAATTTCATAATGTTCTATTGATTTAAGTTTGAATCTCTATTACCCATGCAAATCTCATCTCATTCATGGCATATGCATACATGACTATGGTTTTTATGAAGTTTATGAAGTGGGTCAAGACCTAATTATATTTATGTGTATAATTTTGAGAAGATTATGGTTATGACAAGAATGTGATCACATAAATATCTAAGATTATGGCTCTTTGAGCAATTATGGGTGTTTACATAACTATGTTTAGGGAGCATCGATTGAGGTTTGAGGAGGGGTGGTCTATCCCCAAGGGTGTCCATACACACTTCTCAAGAAGGTGCTCCAAAAGAGCTATTCCTATGCATGAAAAGTATTACATAAAGAATGTTTTGGCTTTTATCCTAAGTATGTATGGTTATGAAGAATGTGATTTGAACTTTAAGCCTAAGTATGCATGTAAACGATTTGAAAGTCTTATGCCTCTTTTACAAACATGTATATATATGTATTCTAGTGGGATGATAACCTAGCATCGATGTGATTGGAGGTAGGATGGGCTATCCTTAAGGGTCCATACTCTTTTCTCTTGAACTATGTGCCTAACATAGGTATGTTTATGCCCTTTTAGGGAAAGAAGAAGAAGAATGTTAAGGATCTACCTTTGACAAGTAGGTTAGCTCTTTATCCGTTGTGGGGAAGATGATGAAGTTTCAAGTTATAACTCACTTGGTCTTATGTCGATTGCGGTCTTATCCTCAATGTATATGAAGTATTTTCTCATTCATGCATCATGTATTTCATGGCATATTGATATACTATTCTCTTGTTATATGATTCTTTCTATATATATACCCTTGTCATCCAACATTGAATGCAAGTTTAATAAGCTCATGAGCATTGCATCCCTGCATACTTAGTATATTTAAATGTACTAACGCATACTTTTGTCTACATGATCTAACCATGTAGGGATTGAAGACTACCTTCATCCATCATATGATGGTTAGGTTGGGTCTTGAGATTTCTTGTTGTGGTAAGTCTTATCTTTCATAAACCAACCACCATTGCTCTGCCTATGGTGCTTTTATTTATGTTATTACTTTGAGGGTGAGTCCAGGGTACGTCTTGGTTCCGCCTATCTAATGACTAAAGGTATTGTTGGACATCTTGTAAACTCTTTTACGTTTATATGCTAAGTGCTGTATTCAGAGATAATGTTATGGATATGAAAACCTATTGGTTATCATTATGTGGTTTGACCATGAGTATTATGATGCGTTTCATGTGATGGTGTAAAAGATCCTAAGTCCCAAGTTGTCCCTATAGAATGAGTCATACTTACCCACCCCTTAGTATTTATATGCTATGTCTTAATCCATATACTTTCCCTATGACATCCCCATAGCGTATGTTTTATTTTCCCGTCCCTTAGAATTATATGTATACTATCTATATGCACTTCCGAACTGATTTGACTGACTTCAAAATCTTACCAATTTGTCAATCAGCCTGAATACACTACTTTCTAAGCAGGAAACAAATTTAACCATCTTACCATCTTTTCCACCTGTTGACTCCACCAAATATTTCCATTCATAAACCAACCGAATTGCTTCTAAACAAGTTATCAACTTCCAACAATTCAATTTGCCACAAGGTAAATCGCAAAAATCAATCTATTACCCTCTACTACACTAACCTAAACTCCACTTACCCAAACTACTTCACTTATTTAAACTCCACTTATCTAAACAACCTTATTTACCAAAACTCCACCTGTCCAAACTATCCAACCTGTCTAAACTATCCCACCCATCCAAACTACCCCGCTTACCCAAAATTATCAAGCAACCCAACATATACCGGTGGCACATATTATTTCCTAACACGTAATATGTGCCACAAGTATATGTAGCAGAAGCTCTACCTTTTGTTGCCCAAATTCCAACCATACCAGAAGTCGATCCATATTAGGAAACACAGAAAGAGAAGCAAAGTCAAGAGCAAATAAAAATAATCAATGGAGATTCACAAGTTAAAGGAAGCATTAATAAACATCCAAGTTCACAAGTGATATGAAAGGCTTGAATATGAAGATTTGTGTATTCATCCTGATGTTGAGTTGCCTGTAGGATACAAGCCATCAAAATTTTAGATGTTTGATAGCACAGGAAATCCTCGCAATCATTTAAGATCTTATTGTGATAAGTTGGTCGAGGTAGGCAGAAATGAGGCCAAAAGAATGAATTTGTTCATTAGAAGTCTAACCGGAGATGCATTAACTTGGTATATTGAACAAGATCCTAAGAACTGGAGTAATTAGAGTAGTATGGCAGAGGATTTTATAGAAAGGTTTAGGTTTAACATTAAGATTGTCCCTGATTAGTCTTACCTTAAAAAGTTGAAGAAGAGAACAACTAAAACCTTTCGTGAGTATGCTATCCATTAGAGATTTGAAGAAGCTAGAGTTTGACCCCCGTGAATGAAAATAAAATTAAGAACATCTTTATCAAAGCTCAACATAATATGTATTATGAAAGGATGTTGGTTATGACAGGTGTAAAATTCACATATCTTGTTAAAATTGGGAAAGATTTGGAAGAAGGAATCAAGTCGGGAAGAATTACTAACCTGCAACCCTACAAGCAACAAGTAAGGCAATTCAGTCAGATTCAATTAGAGGAGCCTTTAAGAAGAAGAAAGACGAAGTGTCTGCTGTCATGGCTATCCAAGAACACAAACCAAACCAAATGTTAACCTATCAAAATCCACTATCATGATCCTCATACTATAGTCAGTATACCCAAATTCCTCAGCCTTATTACCAACCTTCACCTGCCGGTTATCCAGTTTATGCCACCTAACCAACATATCATCCACCCCAAGCACCTATCTATCCAAAAACACCACGATATCAACCCCCCACCCATCTCAGCCCTATTATCCACCATGAAATTATCCATAAAACGCACCCAAGCCCCGCTCAAACTTTGAAAATAGACCAATCAAAACCTATACCCCTCTGGCTGAATCTTTGTCCCAACTATATGAAAGGTTGAGAACTATAGGAGCACTGCAACTAATCCAAGGATGAGTTCCCAACCCCCTTCTAGGATGGTATGACGAGACTAAGCATTGTGCTTATCACCTTAGATTTATTTTACATGATATCAAAAATTACCTTACTCTCAAACATAAGATTGAGACGCTGATCAAGGAAGGAGTTATTCAGCTCAAAGGTGCTACCCCTAATGTAAACAACAATCCTTTGCCAAATCATGAAAATGTGACCATGATCACAATTGATGAAGAATATGGAAAGGACCATTGTATTTGTCAAAAGAGAGGAAAATGTTGCAACATCAGCCTTCATTGTCCCATAATCACAGTCCAACTCTAAGCGCCAATTGAGATGGAAGTTCTTGTTTCCAAGCCTCAAATCACTGCCTTAGTTACTCAATAACCTTCTTTTGACACTAAAGAAGTTTCTTGGGATTACTTGACCGATACCAAGGGCAAAGGAAAGGAGAAAATAGTTATGGAGACTGCTACAACTAGAATGACAAGATTTGGGTGTTGTTATGCCCTTGAAGAAGTTACACGAGGAGGACTAGTTAAGGAAAATAACCAGAAAAGGGTAGTGATAGAGGCTAAAATGGAGGATTTTTTGGAGGAAAATGACAACTAAGGAATATTCTGTTGTTGATCATTTGAAGAAAACTTCCATCCAAATTTCTCTGATGTCATTATTAAGGAGTTTTGCAACTCATAGGTGTGCTTTGGTGAAATTTTTGAGTGAAGCTTATGTTCTAGCTGAGACAATGAGTGAGAGTTTTTCAGCATGGTAGGACAAGTTTTGAAAGCTAATAAAGTTTCTTTCTATGATGGTGAACTTCCACCTGAAAGCCTGGGGTATAACAAAGTTTTGAATATCACCATTACGTGTAGGGACAAGTTTGTTTTTAGAGTTTTGATTGATGATAGTTCTACTATTAACATATATCCTTTCATTACACTTCGAGCTTTAGGGATCGATATTAGGAAAATTCAAATAGTCAGATGAGGGTTAGAGGTTTTGATGGGACTCAAAGGGGAGTCATTGGAGAAATTGATTTGCCATTACAAATTGGACCCGAGGAGTTTGTGGTGGAATTTCAAGTGTTGGATATATCTGCTAGTTACAATTTATTAGTCGGAAGGCCATGGATTCATATGGCTGGTATGGTCCCTTCTACTCTAAAACAGACTTCGAAATCTGTTTGGAATCATTAGGAAATTGTTGTTCATGGAGAAGGTAGTAATTTAGTGTATCCTGACAACTCAATCCCTATGATTGAGTGTTTGGAAGAGTTGGATGGATCAGTATTCCATACTAGGGAGATTATATGTTCTACTCAAGTTGAAAGGGTAAATCTATCATGGGCACTTATGATGGTAGCTTAAAACTGTTAAAGAATGGTTTTGTGCCCGGTCGAAGTCTTGGAATGAATATGAATGGAGTAGTGGAACCAATTCAGTTGCCTGGTTAGAAAGACACCTTTGGTCTTGGATACAAGCCTACTTCTGATGAAATCTCGTTGGTTAATCTCAAAAGAACAAGTAATAGTCCTTTTCCATAATCAATCCTACCTTTGAATTAGTCATTTTCCAAGGCATCTGTTGCACAAGGATCAGAAGAAGCTGCTAAAGACAACCTCATTGAAGGACTCAAAACCTATTCATTGAAGAAGCAAAATGCAATATGATTTTGGAAGATTGCATCAAGACCCATACTGTATGGGATTTTAAGCCTGGAGATGCTTTGAACAATTAGACTTGTAGCCCATCCCCGATTCTTCAAGAATCTTGGTAGATGATTGCATTAGAATCAAAACAACATGATTCAAAATTGAGGCCTGAATCATGTATATGAATTTTATATGTTTTGCCTCCATCTTTTGAAAGCTCAAATGTCAAATCTAAACTATGCTTTTGCTTTAAATTTTAAACTACTTTTTTGTTTTAAATTTCAAAATTTGGTCCTTATAGTTATTAAGCTTATTTTATTTTTATTCTCTTTTTCAGCAAGCAAACTAATGAAATAGCCAATACTGAGAATGTGACATGTTATGAAATGATTGAGCAAACCTCAAATAGGAACCAAATTATTGCAGAATATGAAGAAGATGTGCAGCCTAAGGAGTTGACTAAAGAATTTGAACATTTTGAGAACAAGGAAAAACCAAATTTAGAAGAAACTGAGACAATAAATTTGGGAGATTCAAAAATGGAAAGAGAAACAACAATCAGTGTCCATTTGACTCTGACTCAAAGTAAAGAACTTATCAATCTATTAAGACAATATATGGATATGTTTACATGGTCTTATGATGATATGTTGGGGTTAAGCACAGATATTGTTTCACAAAAGCTGCCAATTAATCCATCTTGCCTCCCAGTAAAGCAAAAGCCAGAAAGATAAAGTCAGATTTGAGTTCAAAGGTTAAGGAAGAAGTCTCCAAGCAATTTGATGCCAATGTCATCTGAGTCACGAAGTATCCCATGTTGTTGGCCAACATAGTACTAGTGCCAAAGAAAGACGACAAAATTAGAGTATGTATAAATTATTGGGATCTCAACGAGGCCAGCCCAAAGGATGATTTTCCTCTTTCAAATATTCACATACTTATTGATAATTGTGCTAAGAACAAGTTGTAGTCATTTGTTGATTGCTTTGCAAGCTACCACCAGATTCTCATGGATAAAGAAGATGCAGAGAAAATAACATTCATCACACCTTGGGGAGTGTATTGTTATTGAGTAATGCCTTTTAGACTAAAAAATCTAGGGTCATCATACATGAGAGCTATGACTACCATTTTTCATGACATGATCCATAAGGAGATTGAGGTCTATGTGGATGATGACATTATTAAGTCACGATAGATCTTAAATCATATGGTAGATTTGAAGAAGTTCTTCAATAGGGTAAGGTGATACAATCTAAAATTAAAGCCTGCGAAGTGTGCATTTGGTGTCCTTATCGGGAAATTATTGGGTTTCATTGTGAGTAGAAAGGGAATAAAATTGGATCCTTCAAAGATAAAGGTTATTCAAGACTTTGCCTCTTCCAAAAAGTTGAAAGGATGTAATGAGTTTTCTTGATCGCCTTAATTACATCAGTCGATTTATTGCACAATCAACTATAATTTATGAGTCAATCTTAAAGTTAAAGATGTTGCAACCAAATGGACAGAATATTGTCAGCAAGCTTTTGATAGAATTAAGGAGTATTTGTCCAATCTGCCTATTTTGGCGCCTCCAGAGCCTAGAAGACCATTGTTATTATATTTGTCTGTGTCGAACAATGCATTTGGATATGTGGTGGGATAACATAATGAAACTAGGAGGAAGGAGCAAGCCATATATTACTTGAGCAAAAAGTTTACACCTTACGAGGCTCAGTACACTTTATTGGAATGCACTTACTATTCCTTGACTTGGGTTGCACAAAAGTTAAGACATTACTTGTGTGCATATACCACTTTTCTCATCTCAAGGATGGATATACTCAAGTATATATTTCAAAAGCCCACACCTACTGGAAAGGTGGCCAAGTTGAAAATTTTGTTAAGTGAATTTCACATTGTGTATTTCACTCAAAAGGCCATCAAGGGACAAGAATTGGCTGATCATCTTACTGAAAATCCTGTGGATGAAGAATATAAGCCTCTTAAAACTTACTTTTCGAATGAAGAGGTTTTGCTTATTGGAGAAGATATTTCAGAGGAATATTCAATATGGAGAATGTTTTTTGATCGTGCTGCAAACTCTAAAGAAGTTCGTGATAGGGCAGTGCTACTCTCATAAGCAGGTCAAAACTATCCTATCTCAGCAAAGTTTAGGTTCTTATGCACTAACAATATGGCAGAATATTAGGCTTGTATTCTTGGACTCAGAATGGCTATTGATATGAACATACAAAAACTGTTGGTCATAGGTGACTCAGACTTATTGATTCACTTAGTATAAAGAGAATGGAGCACTAATAATGTGAAGATACTTCTATATTTGCAATGAGTGAAGGAATTATGCAAGAAATTTGTCAAGATAGAATTCAAGTAAGTTCCTAGAGCTCAAAATGAATTTGCAGATGCTTTGGCAACCCTGGCTTCTATAATTCAACATCCAGACAAGAATTACATAGATCTAATCGAGATCAATGTGCAAGATCAACCAGCCTATTATTTTCATGTCGATGAAGAGCCATATAGAGAACCTTGGTTCTATGACATCAAAAAGTATCTCAAAGAAGGAGA
Source organism: Solanum virginianum (assembly GCA_000787875.1). Lineage (NCBI taxonomy): Eukaryota > Viridiplantae > Streptophyta > Magnoliopsida > Solanales > Solanaceae > Solanum > Solanum virginianum. The sequence goes on along the minus strand of BAUE01023895.1, from coordinate 71,114 downwards.
ATATCTGGACGACATAAGTAGTATTCAAAAGAGAACACTACGGTGAGTCGCAAATCACTTTTTTCTAAGTGGAGAAATCCTTTATAGGGGGACTTCAGATTTGGGTACTAAAATGTGTTGACTCTCAAGAGGCGAGAAAGTTGATCAAAGAAGTACGTGGGATTACATCTAGTCCATACATGAATGGTTTAACTTTGGCAAAAAAAATTCTGCGAGCAGGATATTTTAGGATGACCATGGAAACAAATTGTATTCATTTTGTGAGAAAATGTCATCAATATTAGATTCATGATGATTTAACTCGAGTTCCACAAAATGAGCTCAACGTGATAAGTTCTCCCTGCCATTCGCAGCTTGGGCACGGATGTCATTGGTCCTATTGAACTAGCTACATCAAATGGACATAGGTTCATCTTGGTAGCTATTGATTACTTCACAAAATGGGTGGAATTATCTTCTTATAAGTCTGTGACAAAGAAGGTGGTGGCAAATTTTATCCGTAATAACATTATTTGTAGAAATAGAATTCTTGAATCAATTATAATAGATAATGGAGCTAATCTGAATAGTGGATTGATGCAAGAAATCTGTGAGAAGTTTAAAATTACTTATCACAATTCCACTCCTTATCAACCTCAAATGAATGGAGCAGTTGAAGCAGCAAATAAGAATATCAAGAGAATATTGTGGAAGATGATTGATAATTACAAGCATTGGCACGGGAATTTACCATTTGCCCTCCTTGGCTACCGCACTACCATTAGGACTTTAACTGAAGCAATGCACTATATTTTGATTTATGGAACTGAAGCAGTACTACCAATGGAGGTTGAGATTCCATCTCTGAGGATTATCTAAGAAGCTGAGTTGAGCAAGGCTGAATGGACATGAAGTTGATATGAACAATTGATGCTCATCGATGAAAAAAAAATGAATGCAGTTTGTCACGGACAGCTTTATCAACATAGAATAGCCAAATCTTTCAACAAAATGATGAAATTCAGACAGTTAAAACCGGGACAATTGATATTGAAGTGAATAGTCCCATACTAAGACAAAGCTAAAGAGAAGTTTGCACCCAACTGGTAAGGGCCTTGCATGGTTCACTAAGTACTTACCGGAGGAGCGTTGGTTTTGCCGTAAATAGATTGAAAAATATGGTCGAAAGCCATCAAGCAGACACAGTTAAAAGATATTATGTCTAGAAGTTGTTATCTTATTTTTATGTAATGTTATTTGTTAGGTATTGAAAATTATGTTCTGACGTGATTCCCTAGATAGGATACGTAGGAAATCCATATTGGGTCTGGTCTTTAGTAATGTTTTGGCAAAATTTCATTTATGTGTCATTTGAACTACGTCGTGACCTAATTTCGTCAGTGCAATATGTAGGCGGCCTATATCGGCTTTGGTCACTTTGTTAGAAAAATTTTCTCCTTTTTATTCTTATGTGAGGAACTACGTATAACCTGATTCCTTTTGGATATGTAGGCAACTCATGGAGGGTTCAGCCCTTTCTTTTCAATTTTTTAGGAAATGTATTCACAAATTATACTTAGTAGGATAGTAAGCTTAGTCTCATTGTATTGGAATGCTAATAGTTCTTTTTCGCCACACTAGGACAGTTTTGAGGACGTTATTGCAAGAATGCATTGAGAGAATATTAAGGAGTATGTTTAATTGGATCATCAGGCAGAAGAAATTTTCAGAACAAGAATTTACTTTCAAATATTTTAAAATGCACTGGATGAATGCTTTCAAATAGTTAAGTACACTGCACAAATTCTTTACAATGTATACATATGCACTGCACAAATTTTTTCAAATATTTTTAACTGCATTGCACAAGTGCTTTTCAACATATGCAAATATACATCATAAATGTTTCAAATATATTCAAATATACTATACAAATGCTTTCAAATATTTAACTACAATGCACAGATGCTTTCCAACATATGCAAATGTACTGCATAAATGCTTTAAATATGTTAAAATGAACTGCACAAATGCTTTCAAATAGGTTTAGTTGTGTTACACAATTACTTTCCAACATATTCAAATGCACTGTACAAATACTTTTAAATATTGCATTTCACACGAATTTCGATTATTTTGCATTGCACAAATGCTTTAAATTGCTTTTAGATAACTGCACAAAATGCTTTCATATTTATTCGCACAAATTCTGGCTAGAATGTATTAATTTTCAATACGTCATTTTCATGAATCATTGGCTCGAGAAGACTCATTTTTACAAATCATTGACTTAAAAGTCCTATCATTATGAATCATTTGGCTAAAGGCCTCATCTTTATGAATCATTCAGCTAAAAGTTTATATTCATGAATTATTTGGTTTAAGTATTCATTTCAGTAATGATCATTGAAAAGCGTCATCCTCATAGATCATCAGCCTCAAAACCTATTTTCATAAGCCTTATTTTTATTTTCTGTCTCATTAAATTATTTATGCTCGAAAATCTGCAACTTTATAAATTCATACCTGAGAGGTATCATTTTTAAGAGTTTGTTACATACCATTTTACAATTAATATTTAATTACTAATTGCATTAACAAGTTTAAAGCTTTGCAGGAATATAAGCCAATGTGGAACTTTTTCCTTAGCAGTAAACTAGAACATAGTCTAAAGAGGAATACCAAACTCTTTGGATGCAATCTGAGAAGTGACTTCCACCATAATCTAACCATACCCCTTTTAGAAGGCATGTGGTTATTTCTTTGAGTTCGACCATTTCAGTTTTGCATCCGATCATCTCATCTCTCACTAGAAGCAATCTTTCCAATTCGAGTGGCAATGTACCAAGAGTTTTAAAATTTATGTCCGTGTACATTCTTAATTATGGGTGTGAAGTGCGCTACATTCACAGTTAAGAGGTTTCAAGCCTCTTTTTCTTAATTCGACTCATTTTCCACTAATCCCAACCGAATGTTATCTTAGCATAAGAAGATTTCTTTTTCAACTGATTGAGTCGAACTACAAACAGCCTGATTCCTAAGTCCAAGGATATATAGGCAGGCTCAATGTTGAAAACTCAGTTGTATCCTAACAATTTACTCTTAAATCTCATTCTCAAGCATTTCAATTTCTCCATAATCTGATATTGGGATAGCTTTTAAATTCTTTTAAAGTCATGCGTAAAATCAAGTGGTGTGAACTACAAGTGGCCTGAATTCTCGCATAACCTGAGATATGTAGGAAACCCAAAATCAAGGTTCGACCATAATCTCCCAAAATCTGCACCTAATACTTTTCAGAAGATGAATGTATAGTAGGTTAAAATTGGATTCATCAATTTTCTTTGTCCATGATCTCCTTCATCGATCCTATTCAAAGAAACGGACAATTGTTGACATCCAATTTTTACCGTCCCCATTATAAATTAATTATAGAGCTTCTTTAATGTTTCAATAATTTGAAATAATTAATTTTTTGAAAAATCCAGAAATTCTTTTGGTCATTTTAGTGACAATCCTTTGATTTTCAAATTAATATTTATACACACATGTAAACATGTATATATGTGTATGTATACATATCTTATACATATATTTTTTTTCATTATCTTTTATATATAATGTTTTAGCTTTAAAATTTTTATATGTACATATGTATACATCTGTATATGTGTATGTATATAAATTTTTTATAGTTAACTTATAGATCATTTTCGAAATTAATTAGTTGATAATTAAAGTTAATTATCTCACTTTGTTAATTTTAAGAAATTCTCTAATTAACTTATATTAATTCATCTCATTGTCAAATCTAATTAACTAATCAATTCGATTAAAGATTTTTAAAATGGCTAATTCTAAACCATAAATTTCAACCCCTTCTAACCCTTATTTTCATACCAAATTGGGTCCATTTTTGCACCAAATTTTCAGCCCAAAAATAACCCAGCCTTACCTGGCCCAAATTCCTTCTAATTTAACACATAGTATATACTCCGCATTCTCCTGTTTCTTTCCCTTTCCAGCATTTAGCAAACAAACAACCAAACCCATGTGATCTTCTCTTTTTTTTCAACCCACGCTCCCCTTTTTAACTTTTATTTCTCCCCATGTGTCTCCTCCTCCTCCCTTCCTCTTTTGATGCATGTAAATCTTCTCCAAGTTCATTGGGACTCTTGCATTCTCCTTTGCATTTCATGGGGGCATAAAGGCCCAAGTTTTCTCGAGTCTCGCTTTATTCAGAATGAAAAGAAGCAGTTTTTGAGCTGAAATATAGGTTGCCAGGATGCCTTCGCAGGTTTTGGGATCCAAAATTGTGCTATTTACATTGATATACAGCATGTATACGGTGTAGTGATACAAGGATAAAAGGTCTAAAAAGCCCAAAAATCTACAGCAGCCTTTAGATAAATGGGTCAAAGCCCGAACTCTTAACTCTCTTTTTACATTGTATTTATTTGGATGCTAACTTTTATTTATTTAGTTTAACTTGGATAAATTTCCCCTAACAACAAGCCTTATTTAGTTTAACTTAGACAAATTCTCCCTAAGGACAAGCCTTTTTCACATTAATTCTTTCTAAAGAAAATTTGCATATCTTATTGACGTAATTATTTTGAAAATTTCAAATTCTTTCAAAATGGTCAATTTGTTAACCTCCTTTCAAAAAAATGTATTTGTGTTAAAATCTCAAGTTCCCTTTTAAAATTTCGACAAGCACTTCCTTTAAAGATTATTTTTTTAAAAAAATATATTCAAGTTATTTATTATTTCTGTCTCGAAAAAGAAAGGAGATTTTTTCCTTTACTTTCAATTATCCAAGTATTTTTCTTAAAAAAATTTCAAAAAGTTCATACAATCAAATTCGGTAAAATTTAGTTTTAGAAGTTTATATTCTCTTTGCTTTCAAGTTATTTTCTTCAAAACTAAATTATAATTGATTTTAATATTTTTCTAAGTTGTGAATTATATATTTTCAAAATCCTTTTTTAACCTATGTTTGGGCAATAATCATTTTTTAACAAATCTTAAAGGTTGTCTCACCCCTTCCCTTTAGGATATTTAGAGTCCTCACCTATAATCACATAGGCTAAGTGGACCTTTTATTTGGAGTTAATTAGCATTACTTTAACAAAATAGGTATCCTAATTTACCTTAACAATAATTAGGTGGCGACTCCTTAAGCTTAATAATTTAGGATTCACCAATATGTTGTACACCATTTGACCTCGGTTAAAATGGGGTATAACAACATCCATAGTCATAGGATTAAGCCGATATTGATTCTATTGATAAGATTCGACATTAAGATCTTGTGGTGGTGGATCAATGTCCTCAAGCGAAGGTAGGATATTATCATTCTCATTCTGGTTCAAAGTTGCATTACTCGTATTGTTCATGTTGTCCTAGGCCATCTTCTCAATGTTCTTTAGATCTCTACGTCAAACGGAGTCAAAGAAATGCCTAAACTTCACGTGTTGTGAATACACTGCACCTGTACGCTGAAACAAAAACAACAAAAATGTAAAATGAGAGAAATAAGAATTAATTCCCGAACTACTCAAATTAAACAAGTTTATCCATATTCCCTAGAACGGTGCCAAAATCTTGATGTCACCAAAGATATACCTCCTTTTTGAAGGTTCAAGCGGTCATTGTCAAGATATAGAACCTAACCAAGGTTAGGTTCGAACCCACAGGGAATATGGTAGACTTAGAGGAATTTCAAGCAGTTTGAGTTGATTAACCTACTTATCTCCCTAGGGGGGCTTTTGTAAAACTTTAGAAAGAAATCCTAAACTAAGATAAGTAAGTGAAACCAGTATGAAGAGTAAATATAGTATTGTGTTCCCCATGATTTCCTAACTCGATATTACCGGCTAAAAGTTTTGCCCATGAAGGTTGTGATGAGATTCGGAAAGAGGGGAAAGCTTAGTCCCAGACTCATTAGCCCATTTGAGATTTTGAGGAGAGTTGGCCCATATAGTTGGCTTTACCACTGAGACTATCGTGTGTAGCATGCAGAATGGTAAGTTAAGTTTACCAAACCCTTTGATCCAGGTGATAGATAAATTTCACTATGTGATTTGATCCATCCCCGCAGTGTGACGTTACTAATCCTTACCTATTGTCCCAGTACAACCTTTCCTTGATCTAGTTTGATTGATTACACTAGAAATATCAATCAAATACTGTTAATTAATCTATTTTTCTATTCATTACTACCTTAATCCAGTTAGTAACACTAAGAGAGTTCTAACATTGGTTACCATTAAAAAGCATTCAAACCGAAGAGAATTAATTAATACTTACATGCACACTTTTCAAGAATTATGAATTATTCGGTTTTGCCTTGTTAGTTCTTCATGGTTCCCGCAATCCTAGTTGTGGATTTGGCTACTCACTATCATTGTAGATGCAAGAATCATGATATTGAATAGCATAATTAAGCACTTACAAGAATAGAATTAAGAATAAGAAATCCAAGTTCTTCAACAAAATCACAAGTATGAATTAAGAGCACAAAATAATGTTTCACAAGTGTCTCATAATGTTTCTCACTCTTTCTTAATGACTCTCTGATGTTTCATACGAAAATTAACATAAAATCCCTATTTATAGTATTTAAAACACAAAATCAAATCAAAATAGGAGAACTGGATCGGCAGGCACTACGACAACTTTATGTGCCTTGTAAAGTTCTATGACTCATAATTGGGGCTTCATGGATTTCATATTCAATTCTGAATTTGACTTCTATAAGATCTTTCTATGGGTCGTATAAAGTTTTATGGCCCGTGGAGGGTTTCATCTGATGACTTTATAGAAACTCTCCACTTTTTCATCTTTAGGGTATGACACATATCTACAACTCATATAACATATTATGGCTCGTCTGCATGTTCGTAGACTCAAGTTCAAAAAATCTCCCTTTCACTAAATTTTACTACGAAACCTATTCTATGGCCCGTGGAAACTTCCACAGCCCATAAAGGGTATCGTAGAACAATAAATTCTTCAAGTTTTGCACACTTAGACCAAAAATCATGCCAACCTGTAATTCTACAATCCTGCAAAACAAATATAAAAACACATCAAATCTACTAACATCGCTATGAGAACAAAATAATCTAAGTTTTAAACATCAAAAGTATTATAATTTTGACAATACATCAATCAATAGGCGCCTTGTTGAGGACCCATTTGCATTCAGCTGATTGGTGAGCCCTCCCCTACTTTTAGAGGATATCATGTTTTTCCTTCTAGCTTTGAGATTAGTCTTTATATTTTATTTTGGGGTAGCCATGGGTCTATCATTGACACTACTTAGTCAGATGTTTTAGAGGCTTCATAGACTAGACCATTGAGTTATGAATGTATTATGTTTTTAACTAGTTTTCTTTCATACTAGTCTTACTCAGTTAATGGATAGATTGTTTGGCCTTTATTTATCATTTGTCATTTCTTTTCCTTTAGTGTTCATATTTATTGATGTTTTTCACTAATAAAACATGATTGAGCGAATGTGATGAGGCCGAGTGGTTTACTTGGGGACTAGTAATAGTCTCTGAGTGCCGACCATGCTAAGGGTACCCTCCTGGGGCGTGACACTGATGGATAGACAGAGCCTGTGTTATTGATTTTTAGGCCTGGTGGGATAAGAACTTACCATTGGTAGAGTTCGCATATAACAATAATTATCATTCCAGTATCTAGATTGCACCTTTTGAGGCCTTGTATGACCGGAGGTGTAGATCACCCATTGGATGATTTGATTCAGGTTCATATGAGGTGTTGAGTGTTGATTTGGTTTAGGATGCCATGGATCGGGTCCATTTAATTCAGAGTAGACTTTTGATAGCCCAAAGTTGCCACAAAAATTTTTGTTGATAGGAGGTACGCCCCTTGAGTTCTCTATTGGTGAAAGTGTTTGGCTAAAAGTTTTGCCCATGAAGGTTGTGATGAGATTCGGAAAGAGGGGAAAGCTTAGTCCCAGACTCATTAGCCCATTTGAGATTTTGAGGAGAGTTGGCCCATATAGTTGGCTTTACCACTGAGACTATCTTTTGTTCATCCTATTTTGCATGTTTCTATGCCTGCTACATTCCAGATGAGTCTCATGTGATTTCTTATGACTCTACTGAGTTAGGTCTAGATTTTTCTTCAACGAAAAGCTTACAGCTATATCAGACAAGCAGGTCCAAAGATTGAGATTGAAAGATATACCTTCTGTGAAGGTTCAGTGGCAGAACTATTTTGTTGATGAGGCTACTTGGGAGTTGGAGTCTAATATGCAGACCAGATATCCCAGCCTTCTCCAAGTACTTCCTTTTTCTTTATGTTTGAAGGTGAACATTAACTTTATTGGTGAATGATGTAATGACTTAGTTGGTCTTTTTTGGCCTTATCTGTGAAAATAAATCTTTTACCCTTTCATAAGTTGCTTTGGACCTGTTTTGAACTATTTAAATGATTGGAACTGAAATCTTGAGTTTTCAAAATTGAAAATAGGAGTTTTGGCCTTTTTGGAAACTTAAGTTGTTGAAAAAGTGAGTTTTTGTACCATTCTGAGTTTCGGGTGTCGGATCGGGGATCCATCGATTCCTTTAGCTTTGGAACGTCAAAACTGAACTATAAGAAGTTACAAAACTAAATATAGAGTTAAAATGAGGATTTCTCACTCAATTTGAACTCGATTATTATGGGATTTTCACCCACGAACTTTATATATTGTGTGGGGCCTGATTTTAAAGTCAATTTTTAGAATCGAGAACTTTGAATCTTAGCCCTAATTTTGACTATTTTGCCTCTAAGCCCAATTTATACCAATATGGGTATTAAAATGCACCTCTTGACGCATGGTATTTATTTTTTATAATGGTCGATCAACTCAAGGATCATTTGGAGGCTTAAGTTAATTGAAAGCTAGTTCAAGTATGGTTTCAGCATCGAGGTAAGTTTGGATAACCTTTTTGGGACTGGATTTAAGTTATTGAGCATGTTTATGTGATAATCGTGAGATGTAGATTGAATCATAAGACTATGACTTGATATGATTGAAATTGATGTGAATATGATATCAGTTACGCCAAAAATTGAGTAAATGGTGATCCTATTGATGAATTGAGATAGAATAATGAAATTTGAGGTAATTTGGATATCATTAAGATAATATAAGAATTGATATAACTTCTGGATAGTGTTGTACCTAATTGAAGATGAACGCGATGAATTTAAGAATTATGAGCCTATTTGGGGTTCTTATGGAGCCTGTTTTATTGATATTTTGATTATTAATAAGTTAGCAATGATATGAGATAATGATGACCTAGTGATAACTATTGGCATACATGGTATAGCCCATTTGATATAATGGTTGTTGCACCTATCTTATATTGACTTATTGAATTGGTATGCATGTATCTCTAACTAGATCAGTTGCATTGGTATGCATATTTCTCTTACTTGATCAGCTGCGGTGGTATGCATATTTCTTATATTGCCTTGATGCATCAGCATACAAGTATCTCTTACTTGATTAGTTGCATTGTTATGCACATATCTTATACTGGACTAGGTGTATTTGTATACACAAATCTTATTTCTGATTGGGTTGTATTGATATGCACACGTGTTACATATGATTGGTTGCATTAGTATACACATATTTGATACATGATTAGTTGCATTGTTATGTATACATCTCATTACATTTGCATCATATGAGACATTATGATCCATGTTGAGATAGTGGTTATGGCCCGCGACGCCTTGAGACACCCCATTATGAGGCCCGGATGCCTTGAGATACTTTTGATTATGGCCTGAATGCCTTATTATATATTTTGGTTCATGGCTTGCGACACCATTGGATTTATGCATTGCATCACATTATTGAATTGGTTCACCATTTGTACTTATTTTTATTCATAATCACATTATATTTTGTACTAACCCTTTTGGTGCAGGTAATAGGACTCTTCATTATCATATACTTGTTTCTATTTCTCTTACCTAGTTGATTGAACCTACTAGGTACATTTTGGTGTACTCACGCCTACTTTTTTCCTCTCTGCAGGTTGAGCATAGGGACCTGCACAGGTAGCTGATTCACTCTTTTGGACTTTCTCCATCCGTCTAGTTCCTTCTGGTGAGGCTAGACTTCGAGTTGCCATAAGTCTTTGGGATTTTCTTCATTATGTCTTTCATACTTTGTTTCAGGTATTATTTTATGAGACAGCTTGTACTTTATGCTGAGATAGTTGTATTTACTCTTCAGTACTGTTTTAGATGCTCTTATACTTATGACGTTTGGTTTTGAGAGATTCTTATGTTATATAAGTTGTTTCCACTTTATGTTAGCTTTCTCTAGTTGTGATCCAATTTTGAGTCATGACAAGGGCTGAAGTCAACCGATCTTTTAAGTCTGAAAACTCCTCTGAATTCATCCGTCCATATAAACTTAGCCTTCTTTTGAGTTAGCTTTGTGAGTAGAGAGAAAATAGTGGAGAAGACTTGCACAAATCGTCTATAGTAACATGCTAGACCCAAGAAACTCCTAATGTCAATAGAGTCAATAGTCTTGGCCTACTTCTCACTACTTTTGTCTTCTTAGGATCAACTTTCATGCCCTATCTAGATACCATATGCCTAAGGAAGAAAGCTTGATCTAGCTAAAACTCACACTTATCAAATTTTGCATAGAGCTTCTGTGCTCTCGGAGTATGCAATACTACCCTCAAGCGTTCCATGTGCTCTTGCACACCTCAGGAGTAAATAAGAATATCATCAATAAACACCACAACAAACATGTCGAGGTAAGGCTTGAACACCCTATTCATGAGGTCCATAAATATCACTGATGCATTAGTGAGGCTAAAAGACATCACCACAAATTCAAAATTAGTATATCTAGTCCGGAAAGCTATCTTAGGGATGTCACTTTCTCTCACCCTCAATTGGTTATCACTGGTGCATTAGTAATGCCACATGACATCATCACAAACTCAAAATGACCATACCTAGTCTAGAGAGCAGTCTTAGGGATATTACTTTCTCTTACCTCTCAAGTGGTGATAATCAAATCTCAAATAAATATTGGAGAAATGAGTATCCTTTTGTAGTTGATCAAACAAATCATCTATCCTCGAGAGGGGATACTTGTTCTTGATGGTGACCTTATTGAGCTACTAGTAGTAAATACATATATGGAGTGACCAATCTTTCTTCCTTACAAATAACACTGGGGCACCTTATGGAGACTGACTAGGTCTAACGAAACCCTTCTCCAACAAATCCTTCATTTGCTCCTTTAACTCCTTCAATTCTGTGGGAGCTATTCTATTAGGAATGATTTAGATAGGCTGAGTATCGGGTAGAAGATGTCACGTTCAAAGTCCCATTAAGGTGGACTGGCACCCGATACCGACAAGGCTCAAGAGAACTAACATGTAACCATGCGATTTCTATGGACACTATAAAGGATTTCCACAATCAATATGCTTTCAAGAAAGTAGACAATAATAACAAGCCAAAAGGAAATGCATATAACTAGGCCTTTGGAGCCACGATGTTAAAGTATGAGACATGACCATACTTTACATTTTCCACAAAGCCTCTAGATAAGGAACAACATCTGATAAGGGTCGGGACATACCCTGCCTCATGACAAACTATACAATACAAAAATAAAAGCTCTAGATATATAAAGCCTCGAAGCAACCTAGAGCTTAGTAACAGCTGTTGGATATCTTGTACTCCTACTAGGGCGAACTTCTAGCACCTGTACCTACAACATGAAATGCAGGTCCCCTATAAAAGATGTCAGTATAAGATAATGTATTGAATATATAAGGCAGAAAGTATTGTATATGAATCAAGAACTCAAATGTAATTATGCACTAGTGCTTCATGTCCATTTTATTACTTTACCTTTCATTACTGTATAATCTGTGCACAATAAGTAATACAAATGACCAGTTGATCAGTGGTAAATCAATATCGGGATCCACCCATGATGTGTTGTCGAAATACAATATATTTGATGCCTAAAACAAGGGATTTTGTGAGTTTTTAACACGACTTTTTATGGTTTTTATGTGTTTTTGTGTTGTTATTATAGAAAAGGTAGGTTGGCATGATTTTGGGAGAAAATTGTAGATTTTGCTGAAGTGCAGGACATACGAGCTCACCTACGAGTCGTAACCCAAGCTACAAGTCATAGGGTGATCTCATAGCAAGAAATAGAGAGCAAAAAATTATAAATTTGCTAAGTGGAGGTCAGCCTTACGAGGCCACCTGATGAGTCATAAGTCTCACTATTACTCGTATAGGTGGACTTGTAACAAGAAATAGAGAGCAAACATTTTAGACCAAAAACTGAAGGCCTAGACTATGAGAAAAGCATACAAGTCGTAGCCCAAGCAAGGACTTGTACCAGTGGGTCATAATAGTCAAGTCCAAAATTCCAAGTGCATGATATGAGATCCCGATTATGACTCATCGGTCACTCTACGAGTCGTACCTATGAATGTATCTGTGGCCAGCTATCTTTTTCATGTAATTTTTAGGGTTAAGTTTGCAAATATTATAAATACTTTATGTTAGGGTTAATTTTGAGAGGGAGATTCCAGACTTGAGACTTTGAATATCCTCTCTAGAATATTTTAGGGTTTTAGTGTAGATTCTCATTTTCTATTGGAAAACCTACTTTTGGGGATTACAAATCTTACATTGGATTCATTCTCCGTCTATCAAGCTTGTAGTTTGCAACTTGTGGTGTTATCTATCTTCATTACTTTGGATAAAATTCTCAACTATGCCTTGTATTTGCATTCTTGTTGATTTTGCCTTAGCCATGAGTAGCTGCGCACCTATAAATTGGGATTGTAGGAACCATGTGTAGTTGACTTGAGATAACCTAGATTAATTATATTTCCATGATTGGGGTTTTGCATGTCTTATTTGTTTTCCTTCATTTTGATTATTATTTGGTGGTGGCCAACACCAAAACCCACCTACTATCATGATCCTGACCAAGGTAGTGACGAATAGGAAAAAGGAAGTAAATGACAGGATTTGATTGATATGTTCTCGTCTAATCAACCAAACCTGACCAAGGGGAGGTTGACTGGGACAATGGGTAATGGTTAGTTGGCACNNNGTCATGATAGGAGTGGCCGTCTAATCAACCAAACCTGACCAAGGGGAGGTTGACTGGGACAATGGGTAATGGTTAGTTGGCACAACATGGTTGCCGACCACGTGCCATGGTGAAATTTGACCTTTACCTTCACAAGAGGGATGGACATGTTGAGGGGTATATACCTTGGCCACCTTGTCGCATGCCATGGTAGCCAAAAAGAAAGAAGAGTGAAATTTGACCTTTACCTTCACAAGAGGGATGGAAGAACCTAAGTTACCGTCCTACATGCGAATTCCTAATTATAGTTATGTTATCTAGGTTAATCGAGTCAATGAACCATAGGGAAAACAATTTCCTAAGTTGTCCCTAAATTTGAGTGTTTCCTCACATAGTAGCAAAGTGTTTATTTCCCTGTGGATTCGACCCTAACCTTTGGTTAGGTTAATTGCTGATAGCGACTACTTTCTTATTAGAGTATGAACATCAGATCAAAAATTATGGCGTCGTTGCTGGGAATACGGCTAGGTTTTGACTTGATTTCACTATTAATTAGTTTAAGTGTTAATTTCTAAACTCTCTTATATTTTATTTAATTTAGAGATCCATCGACTTTTTAGAAGAATTTCTTAGGTGAATGAGGATGCAGCAGTTGAGGAAGAAATGAATGTAAATTACAATATGGGAAGAGAAAAAAATCCACCCCCGAGAAATGATAGGCCACAACTTAGGGATTTCAATGAGAATGCTTATGGTTGGAACCAATATTGCTTGAACCCTATGGCCATGGACGTTACTAGTGCTATAGTGTTGCCTCCATTACTGGCAGACACCAAGTTCTCAGTGCCAAGTGGATTACTTCAAATGCTCTAAAACCATGGATTATTCACAGGGCTACCATCAGAGGATCCCCATCGCCATCTTCACAATGTTGTCTTCGTCTGCAAAAGTGTTATGGGGACACAAAATCTTTTTCTTAATATCGTTGGTTTGTGGGTGTTTTCATTATCAATAACTGGTAATGCAGTTATATGGTTATCTAAGCTTTCTCCTGGTACAATAACAATTTGGGCAGAGCTTTAGGGAGTGTTTCTCATTGATAGCCGCTAGGATGGAGCAAGTGGTTAAAACCAATAGAGTATGAGGTTAATGAGAGTGACGTGCAATGAAGACTTCTTTTGCGGTCAACACTAACAATGAGCAAGCAAGGGTCAATGAGGAAATCATGGAGCAACTTTCTCAACTTCGCACAAGCATGGACTTGGTCTTGCAGCAAAACCAAGGTAGTGTCCAAGCAGTCACTCACCAACCTCATAAGGCTCCCATATATGAAGATCCATTCTTTGATAAAGACATTTTTTATGAGTAACCAGGCAGTGGGTTTCTGGAACAACCCCCAAGAGTCTAATTCGGACTATTGGAGGCAAGGTTCTGGGAATCAAGGCCGGAATTACAATCATGATGGTGCTTATAGAGACAACCGAGGTGGCTACTATGAAAGAGAGAAGTGCCAGATGCTGAATGGGGTAGAAGAGATGTCTATAGAAATGGTCCTTATGTGCTATCCCACAATGGTGATGCCATGCCAAGTAACTCTAGGATTGAAGCGATGTTTGACAAGTTGTTGAAAAGTGCTGACCACCAAGATGAGACCTTCAAGAGAATGAAATCAAAAATTTCAAGCATCAACCAAAAAATAGAGTCTCACTCCGTGGATATTAAACAATTGGAACAATAATTTGGGCAAGTTTCTTGACAATTGTACTAATGCCAAAAGGGTACCTTACTAAGCAATACGATTCAAAATTTAAAGAATGATGGGCATTACATGGCGGTCATGATAGGAGTGGCAAAAGTATCATAGATCCCCCTATGCCAGTGATTGAGGATAAAACTCGTGAGAAGGGTATTGGTGGGGAAGTTGTAGTTGAGGGAGAAGGTTCAGAGAATGTTGGGATGCAAAAAGAAGAAGTGAGGGAGAATGAAAAAGTTAAGTTAATTCCAAAGCCTCCTCCTCCTTTCCCTCAAAGGCTTAAGAAAAAGAAAGAAGAGGTCAAATTCAAGCACTTCCTCTCCATGTTGAAGCAACTATCTATCAACATTCCCCTTCTGGAAGCTTTGGAGAAAATGCCCAGGTACGCCAAATATATGAAAGATTTTGTGACAATGAAGCGCACTTTGAGCCAAGATTTCTCACAAGAGCTCCAACAATGTAAAGCGGTCATGACTAAATGCCTTGTTCAAAAATGAGAGGACCCCAGTGCATTCACCATCCCTTATACCATTGGTGATGTTGAATTTGTAAGAGCATTATGTGACTTAAGATCAAGCATTAACCTAATACCTCTTGTCGTGTTCCAAAATCTTATCCTTGGTACTCCCACTCCGACAACAATGAGATTGCTTATGGCGAATTGAATTATCAAAAAGCCGAAAGGAATACTTCTTGATGTGCTGGTAAATGTTAACAAATTCATTTTTCCCATAGACCTTGTAATCCTTGAGTGTGAGGTTGATTTTGAGGTACCCATCATATTGGGAAGACCATTTTTGCCACCGAGAGATCTTGGTGGGTATGGATTCAGGTTAACTTTGGTTCAGGGTCAATGATACAGAGGTCATGTTCGACATTCGCCAATCAATGAAACACCAGATGAGTTAAAGAGTGAGGTTTGGGCCCTTGAAGATTTTTGATAATAAAAGATGGCAAAGTCGAGCCACGACGTTAAACAAGGCGCTTCTTAGGAGGCAACCAAGCATATGTAATAATTTTAAGTTTGAATAAAGCTTGTTTGGTTTTTGAAATTTTTAGGTGGTAACATGTTATTTGTTTTGAATTTGAAAGACATTGGTTCAATTGTGATGTTTTGAAGATTGCTGTGTTTTGAGACTTGGTCTGCAGATGGAAGTAAAGAACTGAAGATGTGAGAAAATGGCACTTGGAGAAGCCTCTATGAGTAGGCCTACAAGTCGTAGTCACCAGTATGACTCCTAGTCATGCCTCGTAAAGGGAAAAAATGAGTATTGAGAGATGACACACACACCACGAGACAACCTTATGATTTGTTGGGCCCTCTATCAGTCGTAAGTAGGGTTCGTAGTGCCCAGGTATGAATTCTAATTTTTTGAAGTGTTAGGTTGCTACGAGACTGACACCTATGAGCCGTAGGAGAGACTATGACTCGTAGTTGGGGTCTCGTAGCCCCAACTTTCAGAATTTTAAATGTTGACCCGATTTAGTATAAAAGGGGTCAAAATAAATTTTGACCCCTAATCTCATCTCATTTGCCCTAATCCGATGGAAATTCCTAAATTCCTTTCCCTCATTCACTATTTCGATCACCGTCCTGACTACCCACGTCATTTTTTGGTGAGTATTCCGGGGAGTTCATATCCTTTTAGGGTTTTTCGGCATCATTTTTGGTCTACAATCCCAATTTTTCTCATTCTTCACACTCTCAAGTAGTAAGCTTCCTCATTTGATTTTGGGCACTCTTGTGTTTATTGTTACTTATTATGAAGATATGAGTGTAGTGAGGATTTTAAGTGTATACATGAGAAAAATAAGTTTGCAAAGCTGAGAAATTGGAATATGGTTGATTTAAATTCCCTAGTGTGATTTTGATGAGTGAAATTGTTTTTGATGATTGATTGTGATAATGTTGTATTGATTATATGAGGGTAAAGCATGATTGTGGTTGATGAAGTTTTGAAATCACGTGGGGTTAAAATGTGAGGTTGGTGTGTTTTATTTAAATAAGTTGCCCTTGTTTGTACATCTCTTTATGATGAATTGAATTGTGTTGATATGCATAAGCCGAAAGATTGGTATCATTAGGTGACTTAGGATGTAAATTGGGTGATGGGTTTATCTTTATGGGGTAATTCTTATTTGGGGTTGTCATGCTCAGATAATGGGATTCTTTGTGTATTTGAGTTGTTGCATTTACATTTGCTTTGATTGCTGGTTAATTAATATATTCGTCAATTTATGGTTTTTGTGGCAAGGTTGTAGGCATTACAGATACCTTCTATTTTTTGCTACGATGACCAACTATGACTCATAGGTCACCCTCTGAGTCATAGTGGCCCCTCTAGGAGGCAACAGTCACCTGTGATTCCTTGACACTTACCATATGAGAGCCACGTATGATTCGTAGTGTCTGTTACGAGTCATAGTAAGGGACTCGTAGAAGCTGCCTTATTTTGATGTGTATTATATTCCCTACTACGAACCCAGACTATGACTCATAGGTCATTCTACGAGTCATACCTGTGGCTCGTACCTGGGATTAGAATGATATTTTTTCAGGCACCTTCACACTATGAGGCTAATTTATGACTCGTAGGACAACCTACGAGTCGTACTTGTGCCTCGTACCTGCAGATCTGCAACTGATTCAGTGCATTGTGTTTATGTTTTTTTTATTGTTTTGGTTACTCTTGTTAATTTGTCTTTGTAGTTCCTATTTGATTCCAATACTATGGTGCTCATGATATATTTTTGGGGTTGAATTTTCAGGTTATATGGCTCCCAAGGCTAGAAAAGAAACTGCTAAATTATTGGGACGATGATTGAGGAATGACCCATCGAGTGATGAGCAATCTAAGGGATCTGTGGAAGTCCACAAAGTACAGATAGACCCCGAGGCAAATATACCTCAGACTCGATCCCGCGCTACCTTAGCACCTATGGAAATCACTAGCCCCTCCCAGTCTGAACAGAAGGGTAATGAAGAAGGATCATATGATGGCCTCTCACTTTCAGAGTTGGGGTCTATTAAGGCATTCAAACCCAACCTGAGGGGGCTAATTCTCAACCTTCTGCTGATCCAACTGCCACTATCACTTCCACAAATCCGATAAATCCTAGATGGTGTGTTCTAGGTATGAAGGAAATATATGACAAAGGGTTGGAGCAAAAGGGTCAAGGAAAGCTTGTTCGATAATTTCATGAGGAATCCATACTCAATAATTCTGGATTGAGTGGGGTGCCTGACTTGGAGGCAGAGATCAACCATCACAGGCTTCGTTGGCTATCACAAAAGTTTGGTAAGTATATCCCATAACTAGTCCGGGAATTTTATAACGCTTACTATGCCATTATTCTCCAAGATCTTCCTATAGGGAAGAAACCTATAGAACGATCGAGGTTGTGAGAAGTTCTAGTCTGGGGTGAAATTATTGATATTTTAGAGGAGACTATCAGGAGGGTTTAGTTCGGGCCAAACAACAAAGCTTCTCGTTACACTGCTGAATATGATAATAGAATTGAGAAGATGAGGAATGCGATGAATGAGAAGGATATTGGGTCAAAAATAGAGCTACTCAGGTGGATAGCAGGCCTGATTTGTGAGGCAGGTGATGAGCCTATGTGGGTGCCTAACCACGTCGATCCTATTGCAAAGTGCCACATCCCTTTCCGGGTAAAGTTTTGGTGGTCCATTATCCATTGGCAAATCAGACCCACATTCACGAATAATGTGATCACATTGGAAAGAGCTATCCTGCCAGCTAGCATTCTGACTAGTTATGAGATTGACTGGGCTTGTATGATGGCGGAGCAGATCCATGAGTCAACGATCCATACCCAGACTGCATTGCCTTTCTCCATCCTGATACACAATTATGCAATGCAGTTAGGGTACAGGTTTCTCTCCACTTGGACCCATATGTAGAGGCCCTATGCACCATGGATCCCAACCTGATCATGGCTGATGAGAACCTGGTGGCCCTACAGCGAGCAACGTCTCCTCCCATCCCAGATCTATTCCCTATTGATCCTCTTACTCCAGCCACCACCAGTACTACTCCAGCTACTATAGAGCCTTCCCCAGCTATTGAGATTGAGTCGGCACCATCCTATAGTGCCCCCGCACCAGCATCATCTTCTATGCAAGTTAATTCTCTTATCTCTGCTATTGCTTTTCAGGCGCTGGTATGCAGGGTATCTACAGTGGATTTCAGGCTACAAACTCTAGCAGCCCAGGTCAGACTATGGGTCCATTAGACCATATAGGAATCAAGGAGAGGGCAAAGGCATTCACCCACGATTTGATAGATCAAAGGGTTAGAGCGGTGGATGCTCATGTAGATGCATTCGAGTCCAAGGGAGGCTTGAGGGTGCTCGACCTGCTGACATGAGCACAGTGATAGAGGAGTTGGCCAAGTTTAAGGCCAACTTATTACAAATATTAGCAGCCCCTATTGCAGTCCCAGAGGTGGCATTGGCGGGTGATAAGGTTTTTGACTGGGTAGCTGATTCTTCGCATGTTCATGGGAAGAGGCCCCTTGAGATGGATAACCCATAGATGAGCTAGAAAAGGCCTAAACCTGATGATCCAGTAGTACAGGGGGAGGAGCTAATACTAGATGAGGTGATACAGGAGTCTCTATCTCTGGCAACTATATAGAGGGACCGTGAGCAGTGGATAGCACAGGGAGAGTGCAGTTCACACGCCGCTGCAGCCCAAACTCCAGAGTAGGAAACCATAGCTCAGGACTCCTAGGATTAGATAGATGCATGTACTTAAGCACCAAGTGTTTGATATTTTGACCCCAGCCCTTACTTGCTGTTTATGGATACTTTGTTCCTTATTTCAGACAATATTTTCTTTTTGTTGATATCTTGGATACTTTTAAATAATTTGTTTTGAATATTGTTTTTAATTATGTTTGAATGTTTGGTTTTGAAAAGCTTTACTTTAGTATATGTATGTATGGTATATATATATATATATATATATATATGTTTTGGATATTTGTTTTTAATATGTGTCTTTAGTTTGAGGACAAAGTATCTTATTTTGGTGGGGCGTGGGAAGTTATGGATTTGGGTGAAATCTGAGTAACCTTAAGTCCATAACTTCCCCTATTTTTGATCCCAAGGTTTTCTTATTGTGTTTCTTTTTTCTTGTGAATGTTTTAATTTCCTATTGAACCATCATGTCTAGGTAGTATACATAATTGGTAGATACATAGTAGTATCATTTTCTGTCATATACATGCTTTTTAATGGTTTGAAAATTCGATACCCTAAAAAAAATTTTTTTTGAGGTTGTTGGTTATTGGTGCAATCATGCATATTGATTATCTGGTGATGTTTGTTATGATAATGAAAAGGTAAGTTAAGACTGGAAGCATGAACTGTGAGTTAATACTTGATTGTATGTGCAATGTCATGTGTGTTGTGAGCTTATTTTGCTGCAATCATGTATCATGTATGGACTCAGAACTTGCCTTATTACTCTAAATTGGTTTGGTGATGTGGTTGATTTGGAAAGGATCTTAGGCCTTTGTTCTTCTGTTGAGCCCAGTTTTGCCTAAATGACCTACCAAATATGTTAGTGAACCCCTTGTTCCAAATGTTTGAGCCTCCCATACACTCATTCTTTTTTGACACCTGGCTAGCTTGGCCTTGTTTTATGAAATACCTTGATATTGACCCTGGTCTATCCTTGAACATGTGAACCTTGATTGAGGCTGAAAGCCTAAGTTGAGGGAGGCTACAAATGGTAGCCTAGTTTAGGGAATAGATATTGTGTACTTCACCCAAGGCTAAAAGCTAAAGTTGAGGGTAGCCTTTGTTATGGTGAAGTAATGAACATGAGGTGGTTAGTTGGGAAATAAAGAAAGAAATGAAAAGTCATAAGTCAGGTGAGGAAAAAGAAAACAAAAGTGTCTTGGATTGAAGAGAATTGCAAAAATGAAGTCAAAAATGAGGCACAGTTGAAAAAGAGAATGCAAGCTACTAGGAAAGACTGAAGTATGAGAATAAGGGTGGATTTAGTGAAAATGGTTGGGTCATGAAGGTAAAAGTGTGGGTAAACGTAGTTCAAGGATAGCTTTTAGTCATTATTTGCCTATAATGCCATACCAAAGCCTCATGAGCCTATGTTACAAGCCATTAAGTCCAAAAATGATCCAAATCCACTTTGTTACAAATCCGAAAGTTGAGTATAAAGGCAATTCTATGGTCTTAGTCATTTTACATGAATTTCATTTGTGAGAGTGAGAATGCTTGGTCAGTCCCTGAATTCTAAATGTTTTTTGAGTGAGTAAGAGGGACTTCTTTTCTGTGAGGGTATTTGCACTACTTGATTAGTATATGACTACAATAGAGTAGGTGATAATGAATTCTAAATGTTTTTTGAGTGAGTAAGAGGGACTTCTTTTCTGTGAGGGTATTTGCACTACTTGATTAGTATATGACTAACCCAGTGATTGCGGATGGTTGATGCTCCTTAGCCTATCATAGCTAGGTTGCCAGATACATCCTTGTGTTTTTATTTTTCTTAGTAGCTTTGCAATCTAGTTTTGAAAATGAAAGCTAGGTGCCTGAATTAGAGTGAATGATGTATATGACATGGGTATAACTACTATGTGTTTCCCATTGTCCGCTTATATTGATTCGTCACTTAAAGACAAGCGATAGTTCTAAGTTGAGGGTGTTGATATGCTATCGAAATACAACATATTTGATGCCTAAAACAAGGGATTTTGTGAGTTCTTAATGCAACATTTTATGATTTTTATGTGTTTTTGTGTTGTTATTGTAGAAAAGGTAGGTTGGCATGATTTTGGGAGAAAATTGCAGATTTTGCTGAAGTGCAGGACATACAAGCTCACCTATGAGTCATAGCCCAAGGTACGAGTCATAGGGTGATCTCATAGCAAGAAACAGAGAGCAAAAAATCAAAAATTAGCTAAGTGGAGGTCAGCCTTATGAGGCCACCCTACGAGTCATAGGTCTCACGATGACTCGAATGGTGGACTCATAGCAAGAAACAAAGAGCCAAAATTTTGGACCAAAAACTTAAGGCCTAGACTACGAGAAGAGCATACGAGTCCTAGCCCAAGCAATTACTCGTACCAGTGGATCATAACAGTCACGTTAAAAATGCCAATTGCCTGATACGAGACCCCGATTATGACTCGTAGGGTGACCTACGAGTCATACCTGTGAGACGTACCTGCTGCCAGTTGTCTTTTCTGTGTAATTTTTAGGGTTAAGTTTGCAAATACTATAAATACGTTATGTTAGGGTTTATTTTGAGAGCGAGATTCTAGACTTGAGACTTTGAATATTCTCTCTAGAATATTTTAGGTTTTCAGTGTAGATTCTCATTTTTTATTGGAAAACCCACTTTTGGGGATTGCAAATCTTACATTGGATTCATTCTCCATCTATCAAGTTTGTGGTGTGCAACTTGTGGTGTTATCTATCTTCATTGTTTTGGGTAAAATTCTCAATTATACCTTGTATTTGCATTCTTGTTGATTTTGTCTTAGCCATGAGTAGCTAAGCACCCACAAATTGGGGTTGTGGGAACAATGGGTAGTTGACTTGAGATAATCTAAATTAATTGCATTTCTATGATTAGGGTTTTGCATGTATTGTTTATTTCCTTTCATTTTGATTGTTGTTTGGCGGTGGCCGACACCAAACCCCGCCTACTATCATAATCTTGACCAAGGTAGTGATGAATAGGAAAAGGGAAGTAAATGATAGATTTGATTGATGTGTTCTCCTCTAATCAACTAAACCTGACTAAGAGAAGGTTGACTTGGACAATAGGTAACAGTTAATTGGCAGACCATGGTTGCCGACCACGCGCCATGGTGAAATTCGACCTTCACCTTCACAAAAGGGCTGAAAGAACCTAAGTTATCGTCCTACATGCGAATTCCTAATTATAGTTATGTTGTCTAGGGTAATCGAGTCAACGAACCATGGGGGACACAATTCCCAAGTTGTCCCTAAATTTGAGTATTTCCTCGCATAGTAGCATAATGTTTATTTTATTTCTGTTTTCAAATCACAACCCCCTCATTTAGAGATTTTAGTCATAAATACTCGAAATAATTGATAGTGAATTCTTGTAGTCAATCCCAGTATTCCTTGTGGATACGACCCTAGCCTTCAGTTAGGTTAATTACTGAACACGACTGCTTTCTTATTAGAGCGTGAACATCAGATCAACCCATGCTAGGCTTTCCTTTCACCCCTGGGATTCCCCCTCGTAATATGGGATCGACTTGTACTAGGAGATTCTTCCACCCCTGGGATACGACCCATCAATAAGCAACATACTTTATCTTTTATTTACCTTTGAGATGATTCTTTTTGTGGTCATAATATTAGAGCTGTAAGACCATAGATATAGCATGTGATGCATAAATAATCATGCAAGACAATACCACAATGAAAAAAGTAGGTTACACAAATAAGGAAATGCGTAGAAGGCGAAACAACACATGAACTTTATTTAACAAAAGTGAACTCATGTATCTGGGTATCCAAGTATATATGCAGATTTACAAATGACTATGTATGGAAGCATATGAACATGTGAAAGAGTGGAGACATGGTTATTATCTGTATTGGATTTGGTAAGTGAATTTATGTGCCAATAAAGAATCTAAATTTCATGCCAAGTAATACAAAATCGAGTAGTCTTACATACCTCATTATACGACCTCGTTATTACCTCAAAGTAACCTCCTTTTCCCCTAAATATTTATCTACAATAGAGTAGGTGATAAAACTAGTATTAGCAGCTAATAAACACATCTTGGCAGCCCAATCTCATGAAAAAACAACGCACGGGCAGCAAGCATGTAATTATCAACCCGAGTGTATTCTTTCAACCTTTCTGCCTCTAATCATATTTTCTAATACCCATTCTTATATACATATCATGTGAAGATTATTTTAGTGTCATAATAGTCTCACAACAGCCCACAAAGTACAATACAAAACAATTATACACAACATACAAGTAGGCGGCATAACATTACGTCCCATCGCTATATTTCAACGTCAACAATTCAAAACATGTTCTAACTTTAACCAAATTGTTCCCACTATAATTACCCATAACAATACTCCTAAAATATTCCAAAAGAAGTACCAAAGTAGATGGAGGACATGAAATAACAATCTCCAATTATCGGCCCACAAGTTCCAACTAAGACCACAATTACGATATCATACACGAACTCATTTTTGCAGAAGATAAAAATGATACAGCAACCTTAATACATCATTATAGTGCTAAACCTCATTAAAATAAGCAACCTCCCTTCATAATCAGGCCAACCAAGAAGATAAAAGATTTAAAATAAACAAGAAAAGTGTACAACAATCTTTGGAACACATATTGTCCAAAATTTCAGCACAAGTAAAAGCAGCCTAGTTCTCTATTTTTCATGAAAAAATCATATTAAACACATAGGTATCTCTATTTATCTTTACCTTCGATGTCTAGGCTTCTCCAAGAATCCTACTAGTCTCTTGTGGATGTTTCGCAAGGTTAAGAAAGAGTAGAGAGAAAGCTTTGAAAATCTTTGTTTTTCCAAGTTGAAATGGCTTAAAAGTGTTGCTTTTAGGCCCTTTTAAAGGGAAAAGTTTGGCCAAATTTCTTATATATTTTAAACCTTATATTATCAAGGTGGTGATGCAGCAGCTTGGCTCTTTCACTTGGGCCTAAATGGGTTCAAACTTGATGGGTCTTGGCTGCCCACTTTTCTCTTTATCCTTAACTTCATTTGGGCCCAAATTGTCAAGTGGGTCGTGAATGTACTTTTACCTTTACCTTCAAGGTGTAGGGCTTCTCCAAGAACCCTAAAAGTCTTTTGTGGATGCTTTGCAAGGTTAAGAAAGAGTAGAGAGAAAGCTTTGAAAAATCTTATTTTTTCCAAGTTGAAATGGCTTAAAGTACTGCTTTTAAGCCCTTTTAAATGGACAAGTT
This sequence comes from Solanum virginianum, assembly GCA_000787875.1. Lineage (NCBI taxonomy): Eukaryota > Viridiplantae > Streptophyta > Magnoliopsida > Solanales > Solanaceae > Solanum > Solanum virginianum. The sequence goes on along the minus strand of BAUE01023895.1, from coordinate 46,241 downwards.
TGGCTGACTTTCTTGTGTATTTTAAACCTTATATTATCAAGGTGGTGATACAGTAGCTTGGCCCTTTCACTTAGGCCTAAATAGGTTTAAACTTGATGGGCCTTGGCTGCCCACTTTTTTCTTTTTCCTTAACTTAATTTGGGCCCAAATCATCAAGTGGGTCGTGAATGTACTTGGGCCTTTTTATTATTTATCTTAGGTTGTGAAGATTGTCCATTTACGATGCTAAAATATGGGCTAAAGTTACACCCTTGACATGGATTTTATTCATTATTGAACTTGCACAGATTCAGCGTCGGGCCTCGTCTCCATCTAGCTAGCAAATTTAAACTAAGCAAGTAGGTGACTCACCTGCTAGCATTCTAAATCCTACAAGCACATCACTTCTTTCACTTTGTTTAAGATTGTGATCTCCTCAATTTGACTTAAAATTTATATATACACTCACTCATCTTAAGTGTTAAACGTACATATTGCCCTCTAATCTGAAATTCGAACACTTTCAAAAATGGGTGCTAATTTGACCAAGCCATATCATGTTCCATATGCATAGGATTAATACACATTAGATGTAGGGTGTTATATCCTCCCTCACCCCTAGGAACATTCGTCCCCGAATGTGAGCATAACAGGATAGCTTAACCAAGTTCAAACCTATACTTAAACAAACTTTTGACAACACAACAAGTACTCAAACACATATACCTATTAATGCCCCAACTCTACATGTTGCACTTCCTCTTTAGCTTCAAATAAGTAAGGATACTTAGATCTCATCGCTTCCTCAGCTTCCCATGTTATCTCTTCTGCTTGTTGGTTTCTCCAAAGTACCTTTACTGAGCTACTTCTTTATACCTTAACTTTTTAACTTGACGATCTAGAATAACAATAGGTATGTCTTAATAGGTGAGATCTTTTGTAACCTGCACATCTTTAATAGGAGTGATATAGGATAGGTCACCTATGCATTTTCGAAGCATTGAGACATGAAAAACTGGATGAACCATTGAAAGCTCTTGTGGTAGCTCTAGTTCATATGCAACCTGCCCAAACCTCTTACTAATTTCATATGGCCCTATGTAACGGGGGCTTAGTTTTCCCTTCTTACCAAATCTCATAACCTTATGTAACGCAAGTTTAGTTTTTCCTTCTTACCAAATCTCATAACCTCTTTCATTACACCTTTAAAAATATCCAATCCACTATTAAGAATTCTAGTACTCTCCTCCTAACATCCACATATGATTTGTGATGACTTTGGGTACACCTTTAAAAATATCCAATCTCCTACTGAGAATTCTAGTCCTCTCCTTCTAGCATTCGAACATAATTTGTGACAACTTTGGATTATTTCTAGCTGCTGTTGTATTACCCTAACTTTTTCCATGGCTTGTTGTACTAGATCTAGCCCAAACAAGGTGGTTTTACCCACTTCAAACCATCCAATTGGTCACCTACATTTCCTTCCATACAAAGCTTCATAAGGTGCCATTTTGATGCTTGAATGGTAGTTATTATTATAGGCAAATTCAATAAGTGGTAAATGGTCCACCCAACTACCCTTGAAGTCCAATGCATAAGCTCGCAACAATTCTTCAAGTGTTTGAATGGTGCATAATGGAGATTGGGACCCCATGGAGACTGACTATTTCTTTGAGGTATAATTTTCCATACTCTTCAGCTGTATAACCACTCTTAACCGGCAAGAAGTGTGCTGATTTTGTGAGTCTATCAACTATTACCCATATGGCATCCAACTTCTGAAATGAGTAAGGCAACCCAATAACAAAATCCATATTGATCATATCCTACTTCCATGTTGGAAGCTCTATATCCTACATATAACCTCCCAACTTTTGGTGCTTTCCTTTGACTTATTGGCAATTCGAACGTTGAGCCACGAATTCTATAAGGTCCTTTTTTATTCCTCCCCACCAAAATTTCCCATTAGGTCATGATACATTTTTGTAGATCCTGGATGCATGGAATATCTTGAATTATGGGCTTCTTCCATTATCCTCCTTCTTAGTCCATTAATATTAGGCACACATAATCTTTTAACAATATAGTACTCTATTTTGTGTAAGTTCAAAGCCCTTCATCGTACCTTGACTCACCTATTCCTTAAACGTCATAGAACATAATCCTCAAACTGTGTTTCTTTCACCTCCATTACTAATAAGGACTCTGTAGCATTATGCATAACAACCCCTTCCTTTGGAGTTTTAAGAAGGTGAACTCCCAAGCTGGCTAGTTCATGTAGATCTGTAGCCATTCCTTGATTTCTCATGGTCTGGTCACTAATATTTATGATTTCCTTATGACTCAGAGCATCGGTTACCACATTTGCTTTCCTCAGATGGTATAGTATATCAACGTCATAATCCTTTATTAGCTCTAGCCATCTCCGTTGTCTTAAATTTAGGTATTTTTGCTTAAAGATATACTGCAAGCTTTTATGATCAGTATATATATCAATGTGAACCCCATACAAATATTAGCGCCATATTTTCAGAGTAAATACAACCACTGCTAGCTCAAGGTCATATGTTGGGTAGGTTTTCTCATGCAGTCGTAGTTGTCTAGAGGCATAAGCAATTAGCCTACCATGCTATGTCAGTATACACCCTAAACCAACTCTGGAAGAATCGCAATACACTACATACCCCTCGGTGCCTTCTGGAATACCAGCATAGGTAGGCCTTGGCCAATCTCTCACAGCCTCTATCTTTTGTGAATCAACCCTTATTCTTTCATCAGATACAATATGACCTAAGAATGTAACATATTTTAACCAAAATTCACATTCAGAAAACTTGGCATACAACTATCGATCACGAAGAACTTGTAACACTTGTCGTAAGTGATTTGCATGGTCCTCTTCTGATCTTGAATATACAAAATAACATCTATAAATACTATCACGAACACATCCAAGAATGGCTTGAATACCCTGTTCATCAAATCCATAAAACTGTTGGTGCATTCGTTAGCCCAAATGAAATAACAAGAAATTCAAAGTAACCATAGCATGTTCTGAAAGCTGTCTTAGGTATATCTTTCTCCTTCACCTTCACTTGGTAATAACTTGATCTCAAATCAATTTTTGAAAATAATTTGGCACCCTGTAACTGATCAAATAAATCATCATAGGGAGGGGGTATTTGTTCTTAATTGTCACCCTATTCAATTATCGATAATCAATACACATTCCAAAGGTGTCATCCATTTTACGTACAAATAACACTGGTGCACCCCATGGGGACACATTAGATCTTATAAAACCCTACTCCAATAAGTCTTTTAACTATTCTTTCAATTCACGTAATTCTGTCAGGGTCATTTTATATAGAGGGATGAAAATAGGTTGAGTGCCTGGAAGTAAGTCAATACCAAAATCTACTTCTCGTTCTGAAGGTAAACCTGTAAGATCTTTAGGGAACATATTCATAAATTCATTCACTACTAGAACTGATTGAAGAGGTGGTGATTCTTCCTCCATATCCCTCACTCTAACTAGATGACATATATATCCCTTGGATATCATCTTTTTTGCTTTAAAATAAGAGATAAATTTACCCTTTGGTGCCCCAACATTGCCTTCACATTCAAGAACTGCCTCATTTGGTGAGTAGAAGTACACTCTCTTAGTTCGGCAATCCATGGTTGAATAGCAAGAAGCTAACTAATCCATACCTATTATAACATCAAATTCTACCATTTCTAGCTCAATAAGGTTAGCCAATGTGTCATGGTTACGAACAGTTACTACACAGTCATAATAAACCCTTCTAGCTATAATAGATTCACCGGTTAGTGTAGACACTTCAAATGGTTGTTCAATAATTTGGGTGTTCTCTTAAGTTTCCCAGCAACTAGTGGAGTGATATATGATAATGTAGAACCAAGGTCAAATATGCAATGTACTTATGACCACATCGGGTGAAGCTTCCAAATTTTGCCGACTGCCCAAAGTATAAGTGCGATTCAGGACTCCACTTGGACTAGCTACCCCTCTAACACTTCTACCATGACTTGTAGGTACTTGTTGACCCCTACCCAATGGAGGAACTGATGATGATGATGCAATAGTTGACCTAGTAGGTTATGTTATATCACCCATATGTCTCCTCGGGCAATCTCTCATCATATGCCTCGACATACCGCACCAATAACAAGCATTTGTCCCAACACGACGTGTACCTAAATGACTTCTCCCACATTATTTACAAGGCTATCTAGGAGTGATTTGCTAGCTTACTGAATATCCTATTATCTGTAGCATTGGAGTTGTAGTGGAGCACTAGCTATTAGGAAACCGAGGCCTAAGCTCACCTTGGGGTAGTGTAAATTGTCCCATAGACCTTATCCTTTTGGATTGCCCCCTTTTCGACTCTTGTGTCCTTCTTCTTTGTCTCTCATCCTCTAGTTTTTATGGAAATGCTTGTATCCTCACTATGTCTATGTCTTTATTCAAGGAAGCAATGGTACAGTCTCTAACCATATATGAATCCAACCTATCCATATATCGATAAATTCTAACTACTATAGTAGAAACTACATTAGAAGCATACCTAGCTAGAAAATTAAATTGAAGGCTATACTCCCTCACGCTCATATTCCTTTGGTGGAGATTCAAGAACTGATCTACCCGGGCATCTCAGATCACTAATGGCAGGGAATGGTCAAGAAATGCCTCTTTGAAGTCCTTTTAAGTAGTTAGAGGTGCATCTATATCATTGGATTGCTTCCAAGCTTTATACCATAATATAGCCACACCTTTCAATCCATATGTCGCTAGCTCTATAGCTTCTAACCACTCATATGTATAACATTCAAGGTGCATTGAATCTATTCAATGAAGTCTTGTGGACCTTTATTAGGATCTAATGTCGTAAAGGATGGAGGGTCCAAGTTAAGGAAGTCACGTATCCTCGTGCTAGCTGCCCTATTCGCACCACCTGCACCTATAACTTTGCCTTCTTGTCTTTGACCTTGGCCAGCAACTATACGAGTCAATAGTTGGACTGAATTTCTCAGATACTGCACGGTGGCATTAGTAGGTCATTCTTGGGGAATTTCACTACTTCTTGGTTCATTAGGAGTTGGAGGAGTTAGAAATGTCTGTGACAGAGACTTATATTGAGCCTCATTTCATTGTCTCACCATACTAAGTATACCAACTACCACTTCTACTTCCCTGCCTTTGCCTTTATTTTTCCTGGTTTCTGGCATACTTATTGTACAAAAAAATTTAGACGTTAGACACAGTCCACCTATTACACTTGGCTCTATGGCACGATCTAAAGAATGAAAAAAAAGTAAACTCCTAAATGCCACGTAGCATCCTGTTTATAAATGTGGTGCACAATACATCGATAAACAAGACTCTACATAGACATGGCTTTGTAGACTCCCTAGGATGACCCACTCTGATACCACTTTTGTCATGCCCAAAGTCCTATTAAGACGGACTGGCAATCGGCGCCGACAAGGCTCCAGAGAACCAACCTGTAACCATGTGCTTTCTATGGACACTATAAGGCGTTTCCACAATCAACATGCTTTCAAGAAAAGGATTGGGAGAACCAACTTATAATCATACACTATCTATGAATATTATAAGTATTTTCCATACCCAACATGCTTTCAGGAAAGTAGACAATAATAATAAGCCAAAAGGAAATGCATATGACTAGGCCGTTGGAGCCACAATGTCTAAAGTATGAGACATGACCACACTTTATTTTACATTGTCGACAAAGCCTCTAGATAAGGAACAATATCTAATAAGGGTCGGGACAAGCCCTGTCTCATGACAAACTATACAATATAAATATATGCTCTAGACACACAAAGCCCTAAAGCATCCTGGAGCTTTAGTAATAACAGTTGGATACCATGTACTCCTACTGGAGAGAGCTACTAGCACATGTACCTGCAGCATGAAATACAGGTCCCCCAAAAGGGACGTTAGTATGAGATAATATACTGAATATGTAAGGCAAGAAGTACTATATATGAACCAAGAACTCAAATGTAATCATGCACTGGTGTAAGGATAAGAGACCACCTTTAGTCATATTGTGAAATCATGTACTTTATGTCCTTCTTATTACTTTACCTTACTTTACTGTATAATCTATGCACAACATGTAATACAAATCACCAGTTGATCAATAGTAAATTAATATCGGGATCGACCCATGCTAGGCTTTCCTTTCACCCTTAGGATCTCCCCCGTAATATGGGATCGACCCATGCTAGATGATTTTTCCACCCCTGGGATACCACCTATCAATAAGTAACATACTTTATCTTTTATTTACATTTGAGGCGATTCTTTTGGTGGTCATAATATTGGAATTGTAGGACCAGAGATATAGCATGTGATACATAAATAATCATGCAAGACAATAACATAATGAAAAGAGTAGGTTACATAGATAAGTAAATGCGTAGAGGCGAAACAACACATGAACTTTATTTAACAAAAGGGAACTCATATATCTGATATCCAAGTATATATGCAAATTTACAAATGACTGTGTATTGAAGCATATGAGCATGTGAAAAAGTGGAGACATGATTATTAGTTGTGTCGGAGTTGGTAAATGCCTTTATGTGCCAAGAAAGAATCTAGATTTTATGTCAAGTAATACGAATTGAGTAGCCTTATATACCTCGTTGTACGACCTCGTTATTACCTCGAAGTAACCTCCTTTTCCCCTAAATATTTATCTACAATAGAGTAGGTAATAAAACTAGTATTAGCAGCTAATAAACACATCTTGGTAATCCAATCTCATAAAAAAAAACAAGGGCAGCAAGCGTGTAATTATCAACCCAAGCGTATTCTTTGAACCTTTCCGCCTCTAATCGTATTTTCTAATACCCATTCTCATATAAATATCAAGTGCAACTTGTTTTAGTATCATAATAGCCTCACAACAGCCCACAAAGCATAATACATAACAATTATGCACAACATACAAGTAGGTGGCGTAACATTATGTCCCTCCGCTACATTTCGACGTCAACAATCCCAAACCTGTTCCAACTTTAACCAAATTGTTCCCACCATATTTACCCATCACAATAGTCCTAAAATAGTCCAAAAGAAGTACCAAAGTAGATGGAGGAAATGAAAAAATAATCTCTAATTATTATCTCACAAGTTCCAACTACGAGAACAATTATGATATCATACACGAACTCGTTATTCCGGAAGATAAAAATGGTGTAGCAACCTTAATAGATCATTACAGAGCTAAACCTCAATAAAAATAGCAACCTCCATTTATAATCAAGCCAACCAAGTGAAACGACCCCAAAAGGTGCCCTAAAATGTGCCTCGAAAGTGCCCGGAATCATAATTTTTATATATCTCAAAATATGTGCGTGATATTGAAAATCTGAATTCATATTCTTGTTCAAGGGGAAACATTGAGTGAAAAATAGTTCTAACTCCAATTTAAGAGTAACCATAGCAAAATTTAAAAATCACAAAATGCGATTTCCAGATAGCTAACGCGCCAAGGGCGCGCCTCTATACATTTTTTCTGCAGTTTTTCATTTCTATCCAAGACTTTTGGGTCTTGGGCCTAAATCTTTCCATGCGTGAAAATACCTATACTTAGCCATATTTCTCCTTCATATCATACAAGACATTCCCCAATACTCTCTGACACTCTTAGACTAATATTTCTCTCAAAATTCAAGTGTCTAAATCTCTTCCGGATCTTAAGAAATTCATCCAAACTTCAAGTCTCCATTCCAATCTTCATCAATGAATTCTCCAAAGTGAAGGTATGTGGGTTTCAACCAATGGGTCCTTTCACCCTTGGTACCCAAGGTTCCTTTTTACCTAAATTGCATGATTTCAAGTTGATTTACTTATGGGTCTTACTTATTATGAATTAGATTATGAACTATATTGCAATTTCATGAAATGATGACTTTTTTAGCATGTGTTGTACGAATCTAAGATCCATTGTGAAATTTGATGAAGGATTTTGATGTATATTGCTTGAGGGTGTTACCAGGATGGTTTTACATTGAATTTTCTTGCATGATTTCATCCCTAAATTACATGGTTTTACACTAGCACTACAAACCCACCATGTGTTTGATAAAATATTCGGTTATGATTTCTTGAGAAATTGAAGGTCCAATGCATGCCTTATGAGTTGAATGACTTNATATATATATATATATATATATATATATATATATATATATATATGATATTCCTCTATGTCATGTTGGGAATTGACCACGCCTCACTCGAGGGGTTATGAGACTGGGTAACTATGTCGAGGGGTTTGTACCTCGATAACCGGGTTGAGGGGTTGGTACCTCAATCACCATGGATGGTAGGGTGAGATGATCTACCAACCATGTCGAGGGGTTTGTACCTTGATAACTGGGTTGAGGGGTTGGCACCTCAGTCACTATGGGTGGTAGGGTGAGATGATCCACCAACTAATTGAGGGGTTGGTACCTCAATCACCATAGGTGGTAGGGTGAGACGATCTATCAACCAATTGAGGGGTTGGTACCTCAATAGACTATAAATCCTATAATGATGGTCTCTTCTTGCACATGTATTATGTTCTATGTAAGCATGATTTACTTCAAGCATCTTCCATGCATGTTATATTGCTACATGCTTATTCATTGTCTATGTTATGCATTTCGATTATGTTGCAGCTATGTACTAAGACTATCTTTCTTTTATATATGTATTGACTATGAGGGTGATCCCAATTACTTGTCTTCGCCCCTGCTCCTATCTAAGTTTTAGAGGTATTATTGGACATGTTATGTATTGAGCCTTCACTCTCTGGTTTTGATGTTTATGTTATGAAAGTTTCCCTTTAGCCCCTTTGCCCTTATTTCTAATCTAATTATGTTGTTTAATGCTTCCGTGACAAGGATGTGTAATGATATGTAAAGAGGATTATTTGGGGTCCCCTTGAGTTCCCCATTCATCGTGTCATGTCAAGGCCCTAGGCTTTGGTCATGACACAAAGAAGAGAAAAGTTTCCAAATAAACAAGAAAAGTGTACAACAATCTTTGGACAGTGTTGTCTAAAATTTCAGTATAAGTATGAGCAGCCTAGTTCTCTTGTTTTTTTATGAAAAAATCATACTAAATACATAGGTGTCTTTACTTACCTTTACCTTCAAAGTGCAGGACTTCTCCAAGAACCCTAAAAGTCTTTTGTGGATGCTTTGTAAGGTTAAAATAGAGGGAAAGCTTAGAAAAATCTTATTTTTTTCCAAGTTGAAATGGCTTAAAGGTGCTACTTTTAAGCCCTTTTAAAGGGACAAGTTTGGCCGAATTTCTTGTGTATTTTAAACCGTATATTATCAAGGTGGTGATGCAGCAGCTTGGCCCTTTTTCTTAGGCCTAAGTAGGTTCAAACTTGATGGGTCTTGGCTACCCACTTTTCTCTTTTTCCTTAACTTAATTTGGCCCCAAATCATCAAGTGGGTCATGAATGTACTTAGGCCCTTTTATTATTCATCTCTGGTTGTAAAGATTGTCCATTTACGATGCTAAAACATGGGCTAAAGGTAAAACCTTAACACAGATTTATCCATTATCGGAGTTGGACAAATTCAGTGTCAGGCCTCATCTCCGTCTAGCTAGCAAATTTAAGCTAAGTAAGGAGGTGACTCACCTAGTAGCTTTTCTAAGTCCTAGAAGCACCTCACTTCTTTCACTTTGTTTAAGGTCGTGATCTCCTCAATTTGACTTAAAACTTATATACACTCACTCGTCTTAAGCATTAGACGTACATATAGTCCTTTGATCTGAAATTCGAGCACTTTAAAAAATGGGTGCTAATTTGACCAAGTCATATCATCTTCCATATGCATAGGATAAGTACACGTTAGATGTGGGGTATTACAGAAGGTCTATACCAAAATCTATCTCCCTTTCGGGAGGGACACCAGGTAACTCATATGGGAAAGACATCAAGAAATTCACTTACTATAGGGACTAACTCAAGAGAAGAAACTTTGGAAGAGACATCTTTGACCCTCACCAAGTGGTAGATACATCCCATGGAAATCATTTTGCAGGCCTTTACAAAAGAAATGAATCGACCCTAATATGAAAAGTTGCTAACCTCCCATTTAAGAACTAGCTCATCATGGAATTGGAATTTAATCCTACGGGTTCTGTAGTCAATGGAGGCATAAGAAGCATGCAACCAATCCATCCCCAAGATCATATCAAAGTCTACCATGGAAAGCTCGACTAAGTCACATGAAATCACATTATGAAAGATAGAAATGGGGCAACCTCTATAGACTCTTAAGGCTATGATAGACTCACCTACGGGGTTACTCATCTCATAGGGCTCTTGGAGGACTTCAGGACATGCATGGAACTTATATGCAAAGAATGTGGTTAAAAAAGACAAATTTGATCTCGGATCTAAAAGTCCATATGCATCATAATAAAAAACTCTTAACATACTGGTAAACACATCTGGAGCCTCTTCGACCTCTTGGCGACCATTAAGAGCAGAGAATTGATTGGTCATTTGGACACCTTGAACTGGAACCCTTTGGCCTTGAGGCCTTATGCCTCCGCTCTTGCAATCCTTAGCATGGTGGCCGGGCTTCCCATAAGTCAAGCAAGCATTTGACCTATCTAGGCATTCTCCTTTGTGAGTCCTCCCGCACTTAGGGCAATCGGGACTTTGGGGCTTGAGAGCCACCCCTTTGTCCTTCTTGGGAGGAGGAGTATTGGTGGATCCTTGTCCATTTTCCCTTTGGCCGCCTTGCAATTTTTGACCACCGCCCCATTAGTGAGAGTAGTTCCTGCCATCCACACGAGCCCTCTTAGACTCCCTTGCCCTTTCACAAAACTTCTTTTCCTCAATCTCTCTGCATGCATTATCAAGTGAGAAATGTCCATCTCTTTAACCAACATGGCCATCTTGAATTCCTTGGAGACCAACTTGGAAACACCCAAAATAAAATTGCTCATGCGAGCCCTTAGATCCACGACCATAAATGGAGCATATTTTGACAATTTGGTAAATTTGAGGGCATACTCCCTCATGCTCATGCTCCTTTGCTTCAAGTTGATGAACTCCTGGACCTTTGCCTCCCTAAGCTCGATGGGGAAGAACTGATCCAAAAAGACACATTTGAATTTCTCCCAACCAATAAGACCTACTCCTTGGGTTCTCTCATCAGCCCATTGCTCTAACCAAATCTTACCCATTCCTTTAAGTTGGTAGACCACCAACTTAGCTTTTTCTTCAGACGGAATTCCCATCACTACCATAACCTGATAAGTTTTTGCAATAAACTCAATAGGGTCCTCGTTTGTCTTTGACCCGTGAAATTCTAGCGGGTTCATCCACATAAAGTCACGTACTCTCATGGATGGAGTAGGAACTTGATGAGGCACGACCACCTCCTTATTGGCTTGGTTGGCCAGGGCTTGTGCCAACAAGGTGAACGCGGATCGGAACTCCGTAAGGAACACTCCATCGTCCTGCGGGAGTGGAGGGACTTGTTCCTCAGGAGTACCCAGCTGATAAGGAGCTCTTCGTGGTGACATGATCTGTAAACAAGCAAAAGTCCATCATTAGTTAGCGGAAAACTTATTCAACTCTAAGGCATGACATGAATAAGAAAGAAAGAAAGACTTCCTAAATTGTCTCATAGCCTCTCATTCAAGATAGTGGCACACTTTACAACCTTGAATGAGATTCTACGCTACGGGGTATGCATGAACATTCGAGGAACATTTTAAAACCTCGTACTCTAATATCAAGTTTGTAATGACTCGATCTAGGGGCCTAATCGTCACAACAAATGAGACACCAGAAGGCACCTCACCCAAGCCATCTAAGCATCTTAAGCATTCATAGGCATTAAATTGAAACTTTTTGTGGAAAACATAAGGGGAAGGGACTATAGGCCATTTTTATGCAATGAAGCAATATTAATAAAGCAGTGAAAATAGAAAGCATCATTTTTTCCATAAGCATACCACTAATACATAATGAATGAAATCGGTATGATTGATTTCCATCAAATAGAAAGAAATCCATAAATAGTCAAGATAGAATGTAAATGCCTCAGAAGGGCCATAAATACATCTTCTAAAACAAAAATACAACAAAAAAGAGTGGAAACTGGGTAGAGTCCCGAATAAAAGGTTTACCAAAAATAAGCAGCTAGTCTTAAACGCAAACTGCTAGTCTCGAGCTAATGGAGGAGTGTCTGTCTCTACATGGTTAAATCATGCAGGAAAAATTTGTGTTAGTACTTTTGGAATGTACTAAGTATGTGAGAAGCAATGCATGGATGAAATTATAATATCATCATAATAAAACATAATATATGGGTATAGATAAGATAAAAGGAGTCATTAAATAAGCTTAAACATGCACAATGAATATGACTCAAATCAATATGAGATAATGCATAAGAAAACACATAAAGTGAAGACATATCATAAGATCATAAAACTTGTGGGAATGGACCATAACTGACAGTAAGACCATGTAAACTACTACATGAAATTCAATGAACTCCTTTTATTAGGAAAATACCAATGCACTCCTTCCATTGGGAAAAAGGGAATCTACTTATCAAGGTAGATATCCAAAACTTAGTATTTTGCAATTACATCTTTCACAACTTTTGGGCCTACGTGTATCCACCAGCCTAGCCTATGAGGCTCTTATGGTGGCACATAGTTAGGTACATTGAGAATTAGCTTCAAGGGATCATGTCACGACCCAAGCCTAGGTCTTAGACGTGACACAGCGAATGGGGAACCCAAAGGAACCCTAAACAAGCCTCTTAGCACATCGATCACATATCCTTGGTCGCGGAAGCAAAAATAACAACACAAGAGATATAATTAAGAGAAAAGGGACTAAGGGAAGTCTTTGTTACCCATTGTCCCAGTTAACCTCCCCTTGGTCAGATTTGAATGATTAGATGAGAATACATCAATTGAATCTTGTCATCTACTTCATTTTTCCTATTCGTCACTACCTTGGTCAGGATCGTGATAGTAGGCGGGGTTTGGTGTTGGCCACCACCAAACAATAATCAAAGCAAAGGAAAATAAATAATACATGCAAAAACCCCATCAAACAATGCACAAAGTCTAGGTTATTTAAAGTCAACTACTCATGGTTCCCACAACCCTAAGTTGTGGGTTCTTAGCTACTCATGGCTATGGACAAATCAACAACTATGAATATGCATAGTTGAGAGATTACCCAAAACAATGAAGAACAGAAACACCTTCGAGTTGAAAACCACAAGCTTAGATTGATGGAAGATGAGTATAATGTGATTTTCAATCCCCCAAAATGGGTCTTCAAATTAAAAAATAAAATCTACACTAAACCCTAGAAATATTCAAGAGAGAATATTCAAAGTGATGGAATTTGAAAAATGTTCAAAAGTTTTTAGCTAAAACCCTAACATTAATTATTTATACTATTTACAAAAATACCTTAAAATTAAATAGAAAATATAGCTGGTAGCAATTACACCTCGTAAATACAACTTATAGGATGACCTACGAGTCGTAATTGGGGTCTCGTAGTCAGTACTTGGCATTTTAGACTTGACTGCTACGACCTACTGTTACGACTCATTGTTTGGACTACAATTCGTATGCTCTTCTCATAGTCTAGGCCTGCAGTTCTTGGCCCAAACTTTTAGCTCACTGTTCCTTGCTACGAGGGCACATCCTATGAGTCATAAATCTCCTACAAGTCGTAGTGAGACTTATGACTCACAGGTTAGCTTAGTATAGATGACCTTTACTTTGCAATTTCTTAATTTTGATCACTGTTTCTTGCTACGAGGCACCTTATGACTCATAGCTCGGGCTACGACTCATAGGGTGGCTCGTATGTCCTGTACTTCAGCAAAATTTGCAATTTTCTCCTAAAATCATACTAACCTATATTTTCTGCAAGAACAAGACAAAAATATATAAAAACCATAAAAAGTCACATTAGGAACTTGCAAAATCCCTTATTTCAGGCATCTAATATGTTGTATGTTGACAATACATCAACATCCTCAACTTAGAACTGTTTTTTATCCTCAAGCGATGACTCAATCTAGGTAGACAATGAGAAACACATAGCAACTACTCTAATGGCATATACATCACTTAACTCCAAGTTAGGTACCCAACTCTCATTTCCAAAGACTGATTGCAAAGCTACCAAGCAAACCAAAACACAATGATGCATCCGGTAATCCAACTATGACAAGTGAAGGAGTATCAACAATCCATAATCACTGAATAAGTCATATGTCAATCATGCAATACAAATGCCCTCACAGAAAAGAAGTCTCTCTATTTCACTCAAAAAGCAATCAAGGTTTAGGGATTTTGCAAGCATTCTCACTCTCACAAATAAAATTCATGCATGATTACCAACACCATAGGCTTGCCCCTATACCTAAACTCCGGACTGTCGACTAGTTGAACTAGAATCACTTTAGGACTTAATAGGCTTGTAACGTAGGGTCATGGGGTTTTGGTATGGCATTTTAGGCAAGTAGTAACTAAAAACTATCCTTGAACCACGTTTTTCGACACTTTTACCTCCATAACTTAACCATTTTCATTATATTATCCCTCATTCTTCCTTTTCAAGCTTTTCTGTATGCTTTCTTTTTCCTTTTCAGTTTTGCCTTATTTTTGAACTCATTTCGCTATTCTTTTCAATCCAAGGAACTTTTCTTTCTTTTTCTCTCACCCGGCACATGGTTTTTCTCTTCTTTCTTTCTTTCCAACTAACCATCTCATTTTCATTACTTTACCACAATAAAGGTCACCCTCAACTTAGGCTTCTAGCCTAAGGTGAAGTACACAATATTCATTCTCTAAACCAGGGCAACTGCTTGTAGCCACCCTCAACTTAGGCTTTTAGCCTCTATCAAGGTTCATATGTTCAAGGATATACCAGGGCTAATATCAAGGTGTTTCATAAAACAAAGCTAGCTAGCTAGGTATCAAGAAAGAACAGGTACATGCACAGCTCAAACATTTGGAACAAGAGATCAACTACTACATTTAGTAGATCATTCAGGCAAAAGTGGACTCATTAAAAGGAAAACAGCCTAAGATACTATCCTAATCAACCACATCTCTAGTCCAATCTTAGAGTAACAAGGCAAGTTCTGAGTTGGTACACAATGCAAGAATATGACAAAATAAGCTCACACACATGGCATCGCATACACAATCAATATAGATTCACAGATCATGCTTCAATCATCAACTTGCCTTCTTTTTATCAAAACAAACATTGACAAATAATCATATGCAAGGTTGTAATGGTAACTAATAATCCCAAAAATTTTGAAGGTACCCAATTTTCAAAACATTCATAATTCATTTCAAGATTATATATGTGCTAAAAGATAGTAATCACTATACATCTACAAATTATCTACACTATCTAAACATGCCTGTTCAACAGAAATTAAAAATATCTACAAGGAAAAAAACATGGCAAGAAAATCTTGGGATCAAAAATAGGGGAAGTTATGGACTCAAGGTATTTGAAGGTACCCAATTTTCAAAACATTCATAAATCATCTCAAGATTGTAGATATGCCAAAAGATAGTAATCACTATACATCTACAAATTATCTACACAACCTAAATATGTCGGTTCAACAGAAATTAAAAACATCCACAAGGAGAAACGAAACACGGCAAGAAAACCTTGAGGTCAAAAATAGAAGAAGTTATGGACTCAAGGTTACTCAGACTTCACCCTAATCCCTAACTTCCCACACCCTACCAAAAGAAAATAGTTTGTCCTCAAAGGAAACATATATATATAACAAAAACCAAAAATTTAAAACCAATCATCTAAAACATAGTTAAAACCAACATTCAAAACAAAACATTCAAAAGTATCCAAAAATCAATATAAAAATAGTGTCTAAAATTAGAACAAAATATCTATAAGTAGCAATAAGCAGGGGGTCAAAAGTATCAAACACATGCTGCTCAAGCACCGGCATCCATCTTATCCTGGGGTCTAATCTCTTCCTTGGTGGTTAGGTTTGCAGTTGTACCTGAGCTCCCAGCTTCTTGTGCTATCTGCTGCACCCGCTCTCTCCGTATCGCCTCTATAGCCAAAGACTCTCGCACCTCATCGGTAATGCGCTCCTCTAGCTCTGCCACCTTATCATCAGTCTTAGGCCTCTTCTGGCTGACTTTTGCATCATCACTCTTGAGAGGTCTCTTCCCATGGGCATGTGGACGGTCATCAAATAAATCAAACATATCATTACCCGATGGTGCCTTCTTCGGGGTTGCTATCGGAGCCGCTAACATCTTCAATAGGTCGGCCTTGAACTTGGCAAACTTATCTTTCATAGTAACCAATTTAGTGGGTCGTGCACCCTCAAGTCATTGTTGAACCCTATCCTCAAAGGCGTTAACCCTGGCATCTACTATCTCAACTCTCTGATCTACAATCTCACGAGTATATACCTTGGCCCTCTCCTCCAAGTCATGGACTGTCTGACGAACCCATGGTTTGATCTGGCTCATCAATCTACTCAGTTGGAGCTCCGTCTTCGCTAACCTATGCACCAAAGCCTGAAAAGTAAAAGCAGACATAAGAGGATTGTCTATGGAATCAACCTGAGTAGTGGAAAGTGTTGGTGCAGGTACGTCTCAGGATGTTATCGCCTCTGTGTCAATAGTTCAAGGTAGATCTGAAGCAACTGGAGTAGAACTAGTGGTAACTAGAGTCGGCTCCTGAGTCTGTGGCTCTAAAGAAAATGGATCTAGAATAAGAGGAGAAGTTGCTCGTTATAGGGCCACTGGGTTTACATCAGTGTTAATCAGGTTGGGATCCATGGTGCGCACGGCCTCTATATGAGGGTCCAACTGGAGGGAGACGTACCCCTGCCTTATTACACAATCTTGGTATCAGGATGGGAAAAGACAATAAGGTCTTGGTACGAATTGCCGACTTGTGGATCTGCTCCACCATAACTCAGGCCTAATCAATCTTGTAGTACAGCTCTCTCCAAGATGATCATATTATTCGTAAATGTAAGCCTGATACGCCAACAGATAATAGACTACCAGAATATAGCAGGGAAGGATAGCTGAGACTTCACTATCGGTGGGGCGTGGTTTTTGACCCACGCAGGCTCATCACTACCCTCACAGATCTGGTTAGATATCCACCTGAGGAGCACAGTTTTAGATCCACATTCTTCTCACTTACCGCTTGCCGCATCTTCTCGATCTTAGTATCATACTTGGTAGTGGAATGAGGTACCCTGTAGTTCAGTCCAAACTGAACCCTCCTAAAAGTCTCCTCAGAGATATTAACTATCTAACCCCGGACTAGTACTTCTCGCAACCTCAGCTGATCAATAGCCTTTTTTCCCTTAGGAAGATCTCGAAGAATAGTGGCATAGTAGGCGGCGTAGAACTCCCGAACTAGATATGGGGCGTACTTGCAAAATCTCTGTGATAGCCACCTAAGCCCATGGCGGTCAATTTCAGCCTCTAAATCTGGCACCCTACTCAGCCCAGAGTCATTTAGCTACGACTCCTCATGGAATTGCCTGATGGGTTTTCCTTGGCCTTTAAGCTCCAGTCCCTTGTCCTAGATCTCTTTCATGCCTGGAATATCCCATCTGGTATTTCTGGGATCTGTGGAGGTGATAGAAGGATCATCCTCAGTGTGCTGAGTTTGTGAAGCCTCTGGTGAACTAGTCTTAGAGTGAAAGGGAGTCATCTGTGGCATATTAGTATCAGACCCATCACCATCGCCCTCCTCCTCAGACTGGGAGAAGCTACCAACTTCCATTGGGGTTTGTGCAGTGCGGGCCCTAGTCTGAGGCACATTTGCCTGAGGGTCAATGTGGACTCTGTGGACTTCCACAGATCTCTCAGACTACTCTGTCTCTAAAGACTCGTCAACCAACTTCCTTTTGAAAGCTCGGATAGCATGTTTATCTTTTGGAGGCATTGTACCTGAAAATCAACCCCATAACACAAACTAAGCACTATAATGTTTAATCAAGAAGGACTCATACAAAAGAATAAACAAGGAATAACAAAAACCAACAAAAGAAACACAAACAAAATTGCACTGAACCAATTGCAGGTCTAAAGATACGAGGCACAGGTATAATTCGTAGGGTGACCTACAAGTCGTACAGTAGCCTCGTATGTCAAGGTACCTGAAAAGATATTATTCTGATCACAGATACGAGACTCAGGTATGACTCATAGGGTGTCCTATGAGTCCCTCACTATGGATTATAGTGAACACTAAGACCCGTAGGTAGGTCTCATATAGTAAATGATAAGGAACCATAGGTTACTATTGTTCCTTATGAAGGGCCACTACGACTCATAGAATATCCTACGAGTCATAGAAAGGCCTCGTAGCAGGAAATAACAGGCACTTGTAGTGCCTGTACCTTCACCACAAAATTCCCAAATCATTCTAACTAAAAATAAATAGCATCAAAGCAAGGTCTAAACACTATCTCAAGCACATAAACAATCCCGTTACTCAAATGTGTTTACCCAAGTCAAAACTTATCCCACAAAGATCTACTCATGATCAAAACAATTTAACAACACTTCCCAATCACCTTTAAGAAATACCCAAGAACAAATGATCCCCAAACTTACAATTATCAACACCAACACATAATCACAAGAGCTTAAAGTAGTTCAAAACAAAGCCATACAATGGGTATCTCAAATGATAAGTCATATTCCAAACATACCACATCAACCCAATTCCAATCCCGACATGAGTTCACAAATTAATCAACCAAAACTCATGCACTACACCTATATGATCAACATATTAACATCACGATTAACTAACAAAGGTGATTTCATCATTCAAAATAACACTAGGGCAATTAATCAACCAAACCCCAATTCTCATATCAACTAAATCATATTCTCAAGGGTATTCTCAATATCCTAACTAAACACACAATCATCCAACAATATATGGGAATCATAACATGAGTGTGCATAATTTAACCAAGAAAACATACCACTTTGGGAAGATAAAGAGCAATTAGTAGCAAAGAAGGGAAAAGGGGATGTCGAAACCCTAGGGTAGTTGACCTACTGAAAAGTGACGTAGATTGATAGAGAAGATGATCAGAATAGTAGAAAAGGTTTAGGGGATACTTTGGGAGACGAAACCATTTAAAATAAGAGAAATTAGAGGTCAAATGAATGTTTGACCCCTAATATACTCAACTAGATCAATTATTAAAATTCTGCAGATTGGGTCTACGAAACCCCGACTACAAGTCATAGGGTGTCATACAACTCATAGGTCCTAGTCTTGTAGTAGACCCCAACACTTAGAAAAATTCAAAACTCATACCTGGGCACTATGAACCCCACTTACGACTCTTAGAGGACCCTACGAATCGTAAGGTTAGCTCGTAGTATATGTGCCACCTTAAAATCCTAACTATTTCCCTCTATGACGCATGACTACAAGTCATAGTATGCACTACGACTCATAGGTCTGCTCGTAAAGGCTGCTCCAAATGTAATTTGCTTTAGTTTTCCAGCTCTTGGTTTATACCAACGAACCAAACCTCAAAATACATCAATGTCCAAAATAACACAACTGATTCAATGTTTTAACACTCAAAATAAACATCAATCCACTACCTAACAATTCAAACAACCAAAATAAACTTTAAAAAATCCAAAAACATAAAAGATACTTGGGTTGCCTCCTAAGAAGTGCCTTGTTTAACGTCATGGCTCGACTTTGTCATCATCTATCATCAAAAATCTTCAATGGCCCGAACTTCACTCTTAAACTCATCTGGATGTTTCATTGATTGGAGAATATCAAACACAACTTTTGCATCATTGACCCTGAACCAAAGTTAACCCAAATCCATATCCACCAAGGCTCTCCCGGTGGCTAGAAATGGTCGTCCTCATATAATGGGCACCTCGAAATCAACCTCCCAATGAAGGATCACGAAGCCTGTAGGAAAGATGAATTTATTAACCTTTACAAGCACATCAAAAAGTATCCCTTCTGTCTTCTTTATAGTTCTATCTGCCATGAGCAACCGCATTCTTGTGGGAGTAGGAGTGCCAAGACCAAGCTTTTTAAAAAGGGCAAGGGGTATCAAATTGATACTTGCTCCTAAGTCACATAATGTCCTTGCAAATTCTACATCACCAATGGAGCAAGGAATAGTAAATGCATCGGAGTCCTCCTTCTTTAGAACTTGGCATTTGGTCATGATCGCACTATATTGTTAGAGCTTTTGCGAAAGCTCTTGGATCAAAGTGCGCTTCTTTGTTACCAAATCCTTCATGTACTTTGCATACCTAGGCATCTTTTCCAAAGCTTCTAGAAGGGGAATGTTGATGGACAATTACTTTAGTATCGAGAGGGAGTGTTTCAATTTACCATGCTCCTCCTTCTTCTTAAGTCTTTGAGGGAAGGATGGAGGAGGTTTTGGGATCATCCTAGCCTTCTCTTACTCTCTCGCTTCTTCACTTTGAACTAACATATTCACCAAACCTTTTTCCTCATCCACAACTTGGTTATCAATACCCTTCTCACAAGCTTCATCCTCAACCATCGGCATATGGGGATCTATTGTACTTTTACCAATTCTAGTCATGACTGTCATGCAATGCCCATCATTCTTTTGATTTTGAACCGTATTGCTTGGTAAAGTGCCCTTTTGGCGTTGGTTCAATTAAGAAGAAACTTGGCCAAATTGTTGTTCCAATTGTTTATTGGTCTCCGAATGATACTCTATCTTTTGGTTTATGCTTGAAATATTCAATTTCATTACTTTCAAGGTCTCATCTTGATGGTTGAGCCCTCTTCAACAACTTGTCGAACATCTCCTTAATCGTAGAAGTACTTGATCCGGCATCATGGTTGTAGGGTGGCACATAAGGACTATTTCTATAGCCATCTCTTCTAGCTCCATTCGGCATCCAATACCCTTTCTCATTCATAATAACCACCTCGATTATCTCTATATACACTCTCACGGCTGTAGTTTAAACCTTGATTCCCAGAACCTAGCATCTAATAGTTCGAATTGGACCCTTAGGGTTGTTTCGGAAACCCGCTGATTGGTTACTCACGAAGCAAGCATCTTCATCAAAGAATGGTTCATCATACATGGAAGCCTTAGGAGGTTGGTGGGTTACCACTTGGACACTTGCTTGGTTTTGCTTTAAAACCAAGTCCATACTAATGCGAAGTTGGGCAAGTTATTGCATGATCTCCTCATTGACTTTAGATTGCTCATTGTTGGTGTTTACCGCACAAGACATCTTTATAGTACCTCTCTCTCTCTCTCTCTCTCTTTGACCCCATACTTTATTGGTTTTAACCACTTGCTCTATCCTTTTGGCTATCAATGGAAAGGGTTGGTCAAGAAACATGCCTCCCATGATTATGTCGGCACAAGCTTGACTATTCTCATCAAACGCCCGATAGAAAATCTCAACCAAAGGCATCATCAACAATCTTATGATTGGGAACCATTCACAAACACTTGGTTAACCTCTCTCATGTGGTACTAATAGAGTCATCGGGGCAATTGCTCAAAATTGTTTATTTGGTCTTTGAGCTTAAGCTTCTTTGACCTTAGGAAGTACCTTTCTAGGAAAACTCTCTGAAGCTATGCCCAGCTTGTTATTATACCTTGAGGAAGCTCAGACAACCAAATAGCTACATTACCAGTCAATGAAAATGGGAACACTCGCAGACCAACTGCATCCAAAGAAAGATTTTGTGTTCCCGTGACACTCTTGCAGAGGAAGACGACATTATAGAGATGACGATGGGGATCCTTTTACCTCTGTGAACAAACCACAGTTTTGGAGCATTTGGAGCAATCCACTTGACACCATGAACTTAGTGTCTATCGGTAATAGTGGCAACACTATAGCACCAGTAACGTCCATGGCCATAGGGTTCAAGCGATATTCATTCCAACCATAAGCGTTTCCATTGAAATCCCTAAGTTGTGGCCTATTATCTCGTGGTGGTGGATTCTCCTCTCTTCCCTTATCATCATCATTCACATTCATTTCTTCCTCAATTGCGATATCATCATTCACATGATCCATTTTCCTATTGATTTGATGGATCTCCAAAGTGATCGGAGCTAAGGGATTGCCCTGGCTCCTTGTATTGGGCATACAACCAAGTACACCCTGCAAGTAAGACTAAACAACAAAAACTTAAATAAAAGTAAAATACAAGAGAACCTAGAAATTAACACTTGAATTAACCAATAGTGAAATCAAGTCAAGAACCTAGTCGTATTCTCCGGCAATGGCGCTATAATTTTTTATATTCATGCTTCAACAGTAAAGCGGTCACAATCAGCAATAAATCTAACTGAAGGTTAGGGTCGAATCCACAGGATATACGGGGCTTGACTATATAGATCCACTATCAATCATTTCAAACATCGATTACTAAAGTCTCTAGAATAGAAGGGGGTGTGGTTCAAAATTAAGAACAAAAGTAAACACTACACTATCTATGCAAGAACACAATCAAATTGAGGGACAACTTGGGAATTGTGTTCCCCATGGTTCGTTGACTTAATTACCCTAAACAACATAACTCTAATTATGAATTCGTATGCAAGATGGTAACTTAGGTTTATCATCAATAAAAACCACCACAAACAAGTCAAGGTAGGGTTTGAAGACCCAATTCATAAGATCCATAAATATAGCTGGTCTCTTGTGAAGGTGAAGGTCAAATTTCACCATGGCGCTTGGTCGGCAACCATAGTGTGACAACTAACCATTACCTATTTGTTCCAGTCAACCTCCCCTTGGTCAGGTTTGGTTGATTAGCTGAGAATACATCAATCGAATCCTGTCATCTACTTCCCTTTTCCTATTCGTCACTACCTTAGTCGGGATCATGATAGTAGGCGGAGTTTGGTGTTGGCTACCACCAAACAACAATCAAAGCGAAGTGAAATAAAAAGTACATGCAAGAACCCCCATCAAAGAAATGCACAAAGTCTATGTTATTTCAAGTCAACTACTTATGGTTCCCACAACCCTAAGTTTTTGGTGCTTAGCTACTCATGGCTAAGGTAAAATCAATAACAATGAATCTGAGAGACATAGTTGATAGATTACCCAAAGCAATGATGAACAAAAACACCTTCGAGTTGAAAACCACAAGCTTGGATTAATGGAAGATGAGTACAATGTGATTTTCAATCCCCAAAAATAGGTCTTCAAATTAAAAAATGAAATCTACGCTAAACCCTAGAAATATTCAAGAGAGAATATTCAAAGTGATAGAATATGAAAAATGTTCAAAAGTCTTTAGCTAAAACCCTAACATTAACTATTTATACTAATTACAAAAACACCCTAAAAATTAAATAAAAAATATAATTGGCAGCAATTACACCTCGCAAATATGACTCATAGGGAGACCTATGAGTCATAATCGAGGTCTCATGGTCAGCAGTTGGTATTTTGGACTTGACTGCTATGACTCACTGTTACGAGTCATTGCTTGGGCTACGACTCATATGCTCTTCTTGTAGTCTAGGCCTGTAGTTCTTGGTCCAAACTTATGGCTCACTGTTCCTTGCTATGAGGGCACATCCAATAAGTTATTGTGAGACTTACGACTCATACGTTAGCCTCGTATGGTTGACTTTCACTTTGCAATTTCTTAATTTTGCTCATTGTTTCTTGCTACGAGGGCACCTTATGACTCGTATCTTGGGCTATGACTTGTAGGGTGGCTCGTATGTCCTATACTTAAGCAAAATCTGTAATTTTCTTCCAAAATCATGCCAACCTGTATTTTTTGCAAGAACAAGACAAAAACACATAAAAAAACATAAAAAGTCGCATGCACAATCCCTTGTTTCAGGCATCAAATGTGTTGTATTTTGATAGAACATCAGTGAAAAACATATTGGACACTCTTGTGGTCGGTGAACATATCAACATGAACTCTATACAAGCAGTGACGCCAAATTTTCAAAGCAAATACCACGACCACCAATTCAAGATCATGGGTAGGATAATCCTTCTCATGCACCTTAAGTTGTCTAGAGGCATACACTATCACCTTACCACTTTGCATCAAAACAGACCCCCAAACCAATTCTTAAGGCATCACAATATAGAACAAACCCTTCCAACCCTTCCGGTAGAGACAAGATAGAAACGGAGGCAAGCTTATCTTTCAAAGTTTGGATACTCTTTTCACACTCATTAGTCCACACAAATTTTGCCTTTTTTGTGTCAATTTAGTCATGGAGAAGCAATAGAAGAGAAACCATTCATAAACCTCCGGTAATAGCCCGCCAAACCTAAGAAACTTCTAACATCTGATGGAGTCAAAGGTCTAAGCCAATTTCTAATCACTTCCGTCTTCTTAGGATCCATCTTAATGTCATCACCCGACACCACATGCACTAGAAAAGCAACCTCTTTCAACCAAACCTCATATTTTTCATATTTAGCATATAATCTTTCCTCCCTCAAGACTTGCAACATCACCCTCAAATGATCCATATGCTCCTCCTTCCTATGGGAATAGATCAAGATATCATCAATAAAAACCACCACAAACAAGTCAAGGTAGGGTTTGAAGACCCAATTCATAAGATCCATAAATATAGCTGGTGCATTAATCAACCTAAAGGACATAACCATAAACTCAAAGTCCCCATACCTAGTCTGGAAAGCCATCTTGGGAATGTCACACTCCCTCACTTTCACTTGGTGATACCCAGACGGAAGATCAATCTTAGAGAAGTGACTATCCCCTTGAAGTTGATCAAAAAGGTCATCAATCCTTCGTAGAGGGTACTTTTTCTTCATGGTGATTCTATTAATTGCTGATAATCAATGCACATTCTAAGAGAACCATCATTTTTCTTCATAAACAACACCAGTGCACCCCAAGGTGACTTACTAGGCCTTATAAAATCCTTCTCTAATGAATCCCTCAATTGCTCCTTCAACTCCGTCAGGGCCATATGGTAAGGGGGAATAGAAATAGGTTGAGTACCGGGAAGAAGGTCTATACCAAAGTCTATTTTTTTTTTCGGGAGGAACACAGGGAAGCTCATTGATAAAGATATCAAGAAACTCATTAACCACCAGAACCAACTCAATAGGAAGAAATTTGGACTCAGCATCCCTAAGCCTCACAAGATGATAGAGACAACCCTTAGAAATCCACTTTTGGGCTTTAAGGCAAGAAATTGGTCTACCCTTGACAACCATATCACAGCTTTCCCACTCAAGGACGAGTTCATTAACCCTACGGGTTCTAAAATCACTAGAAGCATAATATGCATGCAACCAATCCATTCCAAGAATGATATCAAAATCTACCATATCTAATTCAACAAAATCACAAGGCAAGATTTAATGCAAGATGAACATGGGACAATTTCTATAGACCCTTCTAGCAATAATGGACCCACCAATAGGGGTAGGCACTTCATAAGGTTCATACAACAATTCGGGACTAATATGAAGCTTCTTAGCAACAAAAGGAGTAATAAAAGAAAGAGTGGCACCAGGGTTTATCAATGCATACACATCAAAATAAAAAACCTTTAATATATCGGTGATGACATCGGGCATCTCATCTACCCCTTGTCTCCCTTGAAGAGCATAGAATCCATTTTGCCTTGGAGCACCCCCTTGTTGGCCTCATTTCCCCTTTTGACCCGTATTTGCACCTTGGCCTTGTGGACGACCATCTCTACCTTTGTTATGAGCACGAGGACAATCAATCACCATATGACCCACTTCTCCATAACCATAGCAAGGATTAGAGTTCTTCAAACATGGGTCATTATGGCTCCTACCACATCTTTGGCATATAGGGTTAGGCACCACACTACTACCACCTTGGAACCTTGGGTTATCATTAGCCAATCTTCTATTAGGAGCATTGGAAGACCCCTGACCTTGGAACTTGTGTCCTTCAGGAAACGGCCACCCTTGGAATTTCAGGGTCCACCTTTAAAATGAGCCCTCTTGGATTCACCACTCCTTCTCTTTCTAAGCCTTTTCTCCTCTAGTTGTCCGACATATGTAATGAGGCGAGATAATTTCAATCAATTATTATCATAGTAGTACGACACTCTTTATTAACCAAGTAGAACACCCAACATAAATTTGTTCATCCTTGATCTCAGCTCGGCAACCAATTATGGGGCATACTTGGAGAGTTAGTTAAACTTGAGGGCATACTCCCTCACACTCATAGAACCTTGCTTAAGGTTCATAAAACTAATCATTTTATCCTCCCTTAGCTTGATAGGAAAGAATTGGTTGAGGAATACGGCTTTGAACTCCTCCCAAAGAATAATATCATCATCTCTCCTCTTCAACTTCCATTGTGCAAACCAAATTTGAGTCAACCCTTTGAGTTGGTAGGCCACCAACTCCGCCTTTTCCTCTGAATTTACCCCCATAATAGATAGCACTTTATACACCTCATCGATGAACTCTTGGGAATATTCATCCGCCTTGGATCTATGGAACTCTAGTGGGTTTATTCTAGTGAAATCCCTTACCCTAGAAGCCGAAGTGGGAGCATGAGGGGCTTGGACCCCTTGGTGAATTTGCTTCATCATAGCATGAGCCAACATCATAATAGCATCACGGAACTTATCTTGGGCCATCCCTCCACTTTGAGGAGCTTGAGGAGCGGGAGGAGCCGATTGCTCCTCGGGTGTATGGGCTCTCCTTAGTATCCTTCTTTGAATCGGCATGATCTAGAAGAGCAAAGAGCATTTGATAGGGCAAAATCCTTACACTTACATCTGAAACATGATATAGTCCATGAAGAGGTGAAACATTTCCTAAATTGCCTCACAGCCTCCCATTTATAGTCATAGCGCGCTTCACATCCATGAATAAGACTCTAATTGATGCAGTGTGTTGGATTTTGAGGACCATTAACAATCTAGTGCTTTGATACCAAGTTTTTCATAACCCAAGCCTAGGGCCTAGACGTGACACAGTAAATAGGGAACCCGAAGGAACCCCAAACAAGCCTCTTAGCATATCGATAAACACATCCTTGGTCGCGAAAGCAAAAATAATAAGACAAGAGATATAATTAAGGGGAAAAGGTACTAAGGGAAATCTTTGATAAATCATAAAATACTCAAGAGTCAAGCTCATAGCATAAGTACCTCAATTCTTCCAACAATACCACTAACTTAGATTGGAACGAGGGCCAAGACACTTTCCTGGCTCACCCTCATAGTATCAAGTGTTCAACATAAAGAGATATCAATTAGTAAGAGTAGCATAACTAGTGTCCCCGGACTTGAGGACTCACCAAAGCTTATCTTCCGAAATTGCCAACATAAAGAGATATCAAATAGTAAGAGTAGCATAGCTAGTGTCCCCGAACTTGAGGACTCACCAAAGTTTATCTTCCAAAATGCCAAAACTAGTCATGTGGAGGATGATCGAGAGGTGCTCCAGTTCCTACATGGCAACATCATGTAGGCACAGAGTATGCGTTAGTACATTTGAATGTACTATGTAGGATGCAATGCAACAAGACATAAGCTAACATAGTCAAAATGTCAAAATGCATAATCATAATCAATGGATAAGTATAATATCAACATGGCATGCATGATCAATGCTTGAAGTAAAACATGCTTGTAAATCATATAACTTGCAAATATAACTTACATGAGTTGGAAGAGACCATAATCATAGACCAAGCAACTATTACTTAGAATCCAAGGCATGTCACCCCTTTGGAAGGTGATTGAGGTACCTACCTCTCAACATGGTAGTATGGGCATGTCTCCGCCAAACAAGGTGGTCGAGGTACCTACCCCTCAACATGGTAGTATGGACATGTCCCCCCCCAACAAGGTGGTTAAGGCAAGTGACCCCCTTAACAAGGTGATTGGGCATGTCACCCCCAACAAGTTGTGGTCAATTGCAATACTATAGATAATTTTCATGAATTCGATGCATACATACAATCCCTTAATCATCATAAAGTCATATCACTTATATACCATGTAGTAGTTCATCAATAACTTGAGAATCATTGTCAAGATATTTTATTAAACACTTGGTGGGTTTGTAATGCTAGTTCAAAATCATGCAATTCAAGAGTGAAGTAATATGAGAAAACCCAATGTAAATCAACCCACCAACACATAGTAAAACCCTCATGTAAGATACCTTAAAATCCATCATCAAATCCCATAATAGATCATAGTTTCATAGCTCAAAACATGCATAGTCTCAATATACAAAACCAATTCATAGTATAAGCTTGAGATAGATAAACATGCGTATTCAATCAACATTTCAGAAAATCTCAACATAATTTATAATCAAAATCCATGATAAGAGATACCCATAAAAGATACAACTTGAAAACGTGCAATTTTCATTAAAAGGGAGATTAGGCTCTATGGGTGAAAGGACCCAATGGATGAAACCCACATACCTTAAACTTGGATTTCCTTGATGTAGACTTGAAGTTTGAATGGAGTTCTTGAGATCTGGAATTAAGCTTGGGGCACTTGAATTTGGATGAAATATTTGGCTAAGTCTTGGAGAGGGTTTTGAGAGGGTCTTGAATGATATAGAGTTAAAAAATGGCTAAGCATAGGTGCTTTCACGCATAAGTGGGCATGGGGCTATGACCCCAAGGCCCTTGGGTCAAAATGAAAAATTACTGGTCCGCATCTGGTCCGTGCGTGAACACAAGGCAAGATTTACACTGATTCACACCCAGTCTGTGTCGCGGCCTGATCGCGGATGCACACTGGATAAGAAAATTTTACGAAAATTATTTTTCGCTATGGGTCCTCTAAAATCGGGGTTATACCCATTTTCACTCAATTTTCCCCTGATCAAGAATATGACTCCGCCTTTTCCTCTGAATTTACCCCCATAATAGATAGCACTTTATACACCTCATCGATGAACTCTTGAGTCGGATGTTTGATATCCTGCGTGGATTTTGAGATACATAGAAATTATGATTACAGGCATTTCCAAAGCACATTTTTGGGGCATTTTTGGGGCATTCCAGATCATGTCTTATCTAATGGAATGAGTCCCAATCTCTAGCCTTCTCGGTTCTAAGTCATCCCACGGAATCTTTGAAACACACCCTTAGAATCATAAGTAGTAATCATAGGAGTAGCTAAAACTTAAGAATCTTACTTAAACATCTTTTAGGACAATTAACATCAAACATATATTTTTGGTAAATGTAGCTTTGAAACTCTTCATAAATGCCTTAATCATGATCATAACTCATAGGAAATTTTCATTGAAAGCAAGGTGGGCTTAGCTTTTAGCATGGAACAGTCTTAAATCACATAAGTGTTAGGAAATTTCCTTTTAAAGGAACATCGAGAACACCCAATCTTGATCATATCGAAAATCATCATGGAACCAATATCATACTTCACATATGCATATATTACTTGGAAAAATAGTTGCTAAACTTCATAGACATCATATAATAACATAAGGATCATAAAATCATCATAATCATGCACATTAAATTGAGGAACTTAAAGAAAAGGTAAAAATGCTTAGTAGGGACCTTTATGGGTGAAAGAATACCCATAAATCAACTCACATACCTGGAGAACTAAGGGAAAATGGAATTAAAACCTTTGGGGAAGAGAGCTTAGAAATCCTAGCCTTGTTCTTGCCTAGTCTTAAGAGCCTGTTTTGCCTTAGAGAATTTAAGAGTGAAGAATGATAAGAATTAGGGCTTAAGGGCTGACATACGTCCCTTTCCGTCCCTAAATGACATAGTATAGGAATAGAATTGTGAAAAATGACTAAATTCTCCCTATTAAAAACTGTTTGAAGTGGCTTATGGAACCTCAATTATGGTCATAGGTCGACTTATAAGCCATAAGTCTCCTCATCTGATGATACATCTGAAAATCCTGAAAATTGACTTTGTTGAACTGAAAATCACGAACAACAATACGGGTTGTGAAACTATTACGAGCCGTGGTTGGACTCGTAGAGTCCTTCCACACTTAACCATTTTTCTTTTCCTCCTTGGCCCTACCCACGAAAGGTTTACATGGGTCGTAACACATTCCAATGGCTGTCTGATAACTTGTATACCACTTTTCTGAAAACTCCAAGTTTCCTTCATGTTTGGGGTCCCACTCATGAAACCATCTATGGGCCATAAGGTTTCATATGGGACGTCACTTAGTCTATGGGTTACCCTACACTTGGAAACATTTCCCCTTCCTGAAGTTATATGTTTAATAACCGAAGTTACGGGTCGTAAGTGGCCCTGTAAGCCAAACTCTAGATCACTATTTAGGCCAACTTTTCTGTACTCAGGGTTCCTAAATTATGGGTCGTTATAATATCTCTCCCTTGGGAATAATCGTCCCTGAATGTACTTAAAGGCAAGCTCTAAAGAGTAAATTAGCAGATAATAACCCAGTATGCATGCAAAAATGCAAGTCAAGAATCATTTCTCCGAAATCTCCAATTTCATACTTTAAACATATCTCAAAACAGTTCATAAATCTATACTGTACTAAAAGTGTGAAGGTCCTTAATAATGTTGTTTGAATTTTTTGCCCTTCATTAAAAGACTTCGCTTTAGACAAAATTATCTTTTCACCGTTATTTTTAATTATTATATTATTAGTTTAATAATATTTAATATTAAATATAACAAATATAATAAGAATTAAATAGGAAAAACTTTCTTATTATAAATAAATTCATACCTAAAGAATCATAAAATCAAAACAAATCAGGCATAAACAGACCTAAAAACTAGAGACACACCTTTCAAGATCTTTGTATTTCAGAAAATAATTAAGACTCATATATACTTTAAATTTCTAAAAATTATTCATAGATAACAATAACAAAAAAATAAAATAAAAATATGAATTACCAATAACAAGTTTTGTTAACAAATTGATAAAATCAATTGGCAATTTGAATTGCCAATAGATATTGATCTGGTGCTAAAAGGTGTGTTGATAGATTTTGCTGACCAATTTGATGTCGTTGGTAATATTACCAACAAAAAGTCAGTTAGTAAACGACGAAAAAAATTATTGATAATTTTTGTATCTTGACTCGCAGATTTTCATTGATAAATTTGCTAACTAAAATTCAATTGCTATTTCGTTAGTAACTTACTAACTGATATACAACAAGTTAGTAAATTTAGTTCTCTATTATTCAAGTTTCCTTTGTAACCAGTTGGTAACACTACTAAATATAGTCACAAAAAAGTATCTTTTTTTCTTGATATTATAATGTCCAATCTAGTGGCACCAATAAGCTGGCTACAAGATTAAGTTGATAGACAAACCAAAAACATTGTTTAATTTGTTTTTCGCTTCACTGAAAACACTCCTATTTAAGATATCTACGTGCATAAGCTTTCCAACCATAGATCTATTAAAAATGCAAACAAAAATTATTATTAGAATCAATGTAATAAAATAAATGGGATAAAAAAGTGTAATTCTTTTAAGATCATACCGGTACATATATGTAAATTCACAAAACGCAGAAGTAGAGGATTTGATTATAATAATTCATAGCCATCAGCGAAAGTCCCAAGTGTTTGTGTCTCACTGGGTAAACATTAACAACCATCCCATTTGATTTGTATTAATGGATAAAGCAAATAAGATGTTGGAGTAAGGGTGTGTTTAGTATGGAGGAAAATATTTTTCAAAAAATGTTTTTTCATTTTCTCATGTTTGGTTGGCTTAAATATTTTGAAAAAATATTTTCCAAATCAACTTATTTTTCTCAAATTTAAGGAAAATGACTTCCTTCCAAAAGTTAAGGAAAATATTTTGGAAAACTCTTATTCAATTTCAAAGTAATTTTTTTTATCTCATCTATATTACGATCCCCCTCCCTAAATTTTTTTTGAAATAAAATAAGATAAAAATTTATTTTGAAAAAAATTTTACACTTTGAAATTTTTTATTTTTTCACCTATTTCTATTCTGACTCACCAAACTCCCCCCATCCACCCGCTCCTCCTCCCTTTCCTCCCCTAAAAAAAATTAAAAATTTATTTTTACAAAAATTCAAAATTAATTTTTTTTAAAAAAAGTTTTACCCCGCCTCCAGCCTCCTCCCTCCCCAACAAAAAATTAAATATTTATTTTTAAAAAATACTTTAAATTATGAAAAAAATATTTTCATGTCAAAAATTATTTTTCTACAAATTGTTATCTACTCTCTAGCTAAAATAGAATTTTTTTGAAAAAAATATTTTTATTCATTAACCAAATAATAAAATATATTTTTCGAAAAATATTTTTCACTCACCAACCAAACATGACGAAATGAGTTAGAAATCAACTCAATTTCCAGGAAAATATTTTCCATGAAAAATATTTTCCTCCATACCAAACACACCCTAAGTGGAACATAGATTTGAAATGACAAGGAGAGAAGCAAAAGTCGAAATTGGAATTACAGTTAGGGCCCAAAAATGAGAGGAAAATGGGAGAGGATGGTAAGCTCTCCGAGTTGGAAGCTCGTTTTTAGCTACGCTAATGTTAGTAAATTAGAAATGGAGGCTTCTGATCATAATGCTCTGTTAATAAATACAGAGCTTAACTTTAGAAAAAAAGAAGAAAAGGTTTTATTTTGATAAAGCTAGAGTGAAAAAGAAGAAGCAAATAGGACTATCACTCAATCCTGTATTAGAAATATTGGAGGATTCGAACAAACCAAAATAATAAAATTTAAGAACTGGCGAATTTTTTTATTATCTTGGCTTCGAGGAGGTAAGAAAATCTCTAAGAAAAGAGATTCAAGGGATTAAGCAGAGAATTGATGATCTTAAAAATGATACTAGGAATTTCGATCTTACTAAATTAAGGTTGTTTTGACAGGAATTAAGGGAGGCGTATAAGGATGAAGAAGCTTATTGGAAATAAAAATATTGTAAGGACTCGGACTTTGTACGACCTTAATGGATTTTGAAAATTTGGTTTCAACAAGTTTCGGACCAAGGTGACGCCCCATGGTAACCTACATGGTCCGTGTGGGGCTCTACGGACCGTGTGAGGCTTCCTTGGAGTGGCCCTTGGCCTATGGAGGATGTTTGGCCCATAAAAGAGGAGTTTTAAAATAAGGCACGCCACACCTAGACCCCTCACGGTCTGTGTGACACTTCACAGACCGTGTGGTGGGCCATGTGGTGGCCTTAGCTTGAACTCCCACAATTTTGGGATCAAGTGTAGTGCCACGACCAAGTACACAACCCGTGTAAAATGGCACGGCCCATGTGACCACCTATGTGGGCTCTGGAGTGAAATATTTTCTAAGTATTGGATCACTGTCTCAGAACTTTGTCGTGAAGAATTTTCTAAGTGAAGTGGTACGGTTCTAGAATCTAAGTCTCAAAATTCTCTCCAAGTCTCATCGTCAAGATTCAAGCTAGGATTCAATTGGAGTTTCAACTTCAAGCTAAATTCTTCTCAAATTTATCTTCCTAAGCAAAGTATATGGGTTTGATTCTTGGTCCCTTTCAATGAAGAAGATCCAAACTCTTTTCAAGTGATTTCGTGGAATTTTGCTTACTTTAAATATGGGTTTTAAGAATTATTATTTATTAAATTTAATTGATGTATGGGCTATGCTTTATTGATGATTTTAAGTTGATTTAAGCCCTAATATGTTGAGTTGCACTATTATTATGGACATTGAAGTTGCATTGTCCCGTTTAAGCTTGATTTGTGCATGGGTAATTTATATTATGATTTAAATGTGAATTTTACTTATTTTTTTACTTGAATTTCATAATGTATTGTTGCTTTAAGTTTGAATCTATATTACTCATGTTATTGTCATCTCATTCATAGCATGTGCATTCATGAGCAGTGGATTTTATGAAAATTATGAAGTGGGTTAAGCCCAGTTATATTTATGTAAATGATTTTGATATTGGTTATGATAAGACTGTGATCAAACAAATGTCTATTGTTATGGCTCTCTGAGCATTTTGGGTGCTTGCACCATATTGTCATGAGCATGAGCTATTCCTATGCATGAGTATCATAGTTATAAATTATGATTTAACTTTTGACCCAAAGTATGAACGATTATGGATTGATTTTGGCTTTTGAGCCTAAATGTGCATTGAAAGGATTTGAAATAACTATTTCCTCTTTTGAAAGAATGTATATGTATAAGTATTCTCGTGGGATGTTTTGACTTAGCACCGATGGATTGGGGACGTCAAGGCTATTTCCAAGGGTCCTCTCCCTTTTCTTGAACTATGTGCCAGCATCAGAATGGAAGCCATTACCGAAAAGATTAGGTTTTAAGGAATGATTATTCATTTTTTTATATGATATGATATGATAATGTAAATCCTTCTGAAAATGCTTGGTCGTAAGGAAGGTGTTCATCCATCGACCAGACTGGTCGTAAGGTATGATGTAGATTACCCTTGGCAAGTAATCTTCTCCTATCGATGGGAGGTCTTTATCGAACTAATTCATGTTATAGCTCGCATGAGTTTGATTTGTCGGTTATAGTTTATCCCCACTATATATGAGCATTTTGCATTTCATGCATCATGGACTTCATGGAATATTGTATACTACTCTTATTTGGATATATGATTCTTTCTATGTTATGTGCCCTTGTCATCTAACATTGAAATACCGGTTTGATAAGTCATATATATTGCATGCCCGCATACTTAGTACATTCAAATGTACTAATGCATTTTTTTGCCTACATGATCTCACCATGTAGGGATCGAGGACTACATTCATCCACTGTACAACATTTAGCTTAGATCTCAAGTTTTGCCTCACCCTAAGTGGAACATAGATTTGAAATGACAAGGAGAGAAGCAAAAGTCGAAATTGGAATTACAAGTTTTGCCTGTTGTGGTGAGTCCTATCTTCTAAGGACAGACCACCATTCTTCTACATATGGTACTTTACTTATTTTATTTACTTGTAGGGTGAGCCCGGGGTATATCTTGGCCCCATCCCATCTTATGTCTAGACGCATTGTCGGACATCTTGTAGACTCTTGTTGAATCTATATATTATGTATTGTATTTGGAGATTATGATTATGGTTATCTATTAGATATGGCTATTATGTATTGTGTGAGAATTTTGATAAGTATGTATTCTTTGATGTGGAAATGTGGAAGATCCTAAGTCTCGTATTACCCTCATAGAGTGAGTCATACTTACCTGCCCCTCAGTTCTTATATGCTATGTACTATGTGAATCCATGTTAATCCCTCATCCCTATGACATCCCCATAGCGTGAGTCCTGCTTTATCATCCCTTAGAACTATGTATTTACTATTTGTATATGCTTTCAAATCAATGATGTGAATATGGATACTTTGAGGCATGTTTGGGGACTCTCGGGTTCCCATTCGCCATGTCACTCGTAGACCCTAGGTCTGGGTCGTGACAGAGATAGTAACAGAGCATTAGGTTCATAAATTGTCCTCGGAGTCCAATATGCTGCGTCTAGTAGAGTCTTACTTATGAATGTGAAGCATGCCACATCTATAGGTAGGAGGCTACAAGGAGTTTTAGGAAATGTTTCATTTTTTCATGATTCTTATCGTGCCATGGAACGTGTCTTAAGATTTCCTATCTTCATCCTTCTCTACCAAATAGTAAGAGTTATTTTGGGCCCATAATGTAATCTAGGCAAGGAAGATGTTATAGTTGATCATATAGATTGTCATGACCTGGACATGGGGTCTAGGAGTGACACAATGAATGGGAACCCGAGTTCCCAAATAAGCCTCAAAGTACCAAAATTCACATCATCAGTTCGGTAGCACATTCAAATTAAACACATAGTTTTAAGGGATGGAAAAGTAGGACTCACGCTATGGGGATATCTTAAGGAAGGGATTAGCATGGATTCACATAGCATATAGCACATAATGACTAAGGGGCGGGTAAGTATGACTCACACTATAGGGATAATTCAGGACTTAGGATCTGCCACATTTCCACATCAAACATACATATATATCATAATTCCCATAATCAATCCATAATAGTCATATCCAAAGAATATCCATGATCACAAGGTTTGAATACAACACATAGCATATAGATTCGACAAAAGTCTACAAAATGTCCAACAATGTCTCTAGTCATAAGATAGGATGGGGGTCAAGACATGTTCCGGGCTCACCCTCAAAGAAAATAGCACAAATGGAAGCAATATAGGTAGAGGAATAGTGGTTTATCCTTGGAAGATAAGATCACCACAACAAATTTCTAAATCCCGATCTAGCGTCAGACGATGGATGAAAGAAATCTCCGGTCCCTACATGGTGAGATCATGTAGGCAAAAATATTTGTTAGTATATTTGAATGTAGTAAGTATGCGGGGTGCAATGCATGTAACTTACTAAAACCTGCATATCAAAGTTAGATGACAAGGGCACATAATATAGAAAGAATTGAATATCAAAGAATGTATATAACAAGATGTCATGAAATTCATAATGCATAAAATGCAAATAATGCTCATATATATATTGGGGATGTGACCTCAACCGATATAAGTAAGACTAAGCGAGCTATTACTTGGAATTCCGATGAAATCCCTTTATCAATAAAGAGGTAGTCTACTTGCCAAGGGTAAACCATACTTCACCTTACGAAAACACCACCGATTTTATATGAAGTAACCTTCCTTATGGGAACACCACCCATTTCAGATAGGATTTTCACATATAGCAAATCATATCATATTATGTCTTCTCCTTATGGGAACACCACCCATTTCGAAGGTATCTTTCCTTATGGAAACATCACCTATTTCAGAAAGGAAACCTATGCTAGGCACATAGTTCAAGGAAAGAGAGAGAATCGTCCTTCCATCGGTGCTAAGTCATCATCCCACAAGAATGCCTATAATATACGTAGTTATATATGCTTTCAAAGAGATACAAGTCTTGCCAAAATATTTCAATGCACAATTGGGCTCAAAAGTCAAAATTATACTTTCATAGTCATAATGTTCATGCATAGAAGTAGCCCAAGCACCCAAAATGCTCAAAGAGTCATAATCAATAGACATATATGTGATCACAATATTGTCATAACCAATATCTTATCAAAATCATATCGTATAACAAAATTGGGCTTAACCCACTTTATAATTTCCATAACAATTCATGTACATGAATGTATATGCTATGAATAATAAGATAATGACATGGGTAATTAAGATTCAATCTAAAATCAATATTATAGTATGAAATTGAAGTGAAAATGTAATTAAATTCACATTTAAAATCATGATATAATCATTTATGCTTAGATCAAAGCCTTAAATAGACATGTATAATTGTAGATTCATAAAAATGATGAAATTAAATATTTCAAAGCTTAAGTCATTTAAATTTAATAGATAAACATAACCCAAGCATTTATAAAATTTTAGGAATCAACATATTCAAAACCCCAAATTAAAGTAAGTAAAATTCATGTATATCTCTTGAAAATAATTTTGGGTCTCCTTGATCAAAAGGAAATCAAGGATCAACCCACATACCTTCACAAGATGAAGAGCACCCAAGAGAAAAATTGATGAAGAATTGAATGTGTCTTGATTCCCAAGTTGAAAATCTTCAAGAACCCTTGAGTGGATTTGAGAGTCTTTTGAATGAGAGAGAGTTAGTGTGAATAACTTGAATAGGGTTTTTAGGTCTTTAGAGGGTGATTATATAGCATAGGAGATCCCAAAAGACCAATAGAAATAACTAAATTTACAAAAACGCCACTAATGAGCTAAAATTTCAAAATTCTGTATATACTCTTGCACAGACAAGTTCTACAAAAATGGGCATAACTTCTTCATCCGAACTCTAGATGAGGTGAAACCAAGTGCGTAGGAAAAATAATTCAAAGCGGCTTTAATTTGATAGGTCATAGGCCACTAAGTTTATTTTGTGCTATGATATATACCCATTTAAAGTTAACCCTTCTATCGGTACTTCTGAAAAACTTAGCCAATGAAATTCCTTTAAACTTGACTTGATGTAGGAGACCCATGATGGCCTTAAACAACATAAATAAGCTTGAATTGAAGACTTGAAAGTAAACTTAGATCGAGCTTGGAGATTCCATAAGATGTCACCTAGGCCCAAAACTTTTTGAAACCAAATCTCAAGCATCACTAAAGCTATACAAAAATCTGGGTCCTTACATAGATGAGGTCAAAAGGGATTTGGTAAAGGACGTGCATTGTTTGGCAAGCTTGCTCCTTCGAATATTTGAAGTTTTCTTAGGTTTGTTAGTTATGATGGAAGGATTGTTGAAGGTTTCTTATCTATTACATCTATATTGACCATGTTGACTCAAAAGAAGGCCAAGTTTGTATGGTCGGATGAGTGTGAGAAGAGTTTTCAGACTTTGGGAGATCGACTTACATCGGCTCCTATCTTAACCTTACCAGATGGCTTAGACGAGTTAGTGGTGTATTGTGATGTTTCGCAGATTATGTTGGGTTGTATACTTATGCAACATGGTAAGGTCATAGCTTATGTGTCAAGGTAATTGAAGGTGCATGAACGTAATACCCGACTCATGATCTTGAGTTTGCGGCGGTGGTGTTTGCCTTGAAGATTTGGAGACATTATTTGTACAGGTTGCACGTTGGTGTTTTAACTGACTGCAAGAGTTTGCAATGTGTGTTAACTCAAAGGGATCTTAACTTGATACAAAGGAGATGGTTTGAACTCCTTAAGGACTATGACATGAGTGTACAATATCATCTCGACAAGACAAATATTGTAGCTGATGCTCTTAGTAGGCTATCTATGAGAAGTGTGGCTCATGTTGATGAACCGAAGAAAGAGTTGGTAAAAGATATTCACTTATTGGCTAGATTGGGTGTTAGGTTGACCAACTCTAATATGGTGAAATACATGTTCAGAATGGGGCCGAATCTTCTATGGTCATTAATGTTATGACTAAGCAAGATCTAGATCCATCATTGGTTGTGTTGAAGAGGTTAGTTTCTAGAAATAAGATAGGGGTTTTCTCCCAAGAGGGAGATGGTGTAATTCGATACCAAGATTGATTGTGTGTTTCGAACATTGATGGTCTTAGGGAGATGATCAGGAGTAAAGCTCATAACTCTCATTATTCTATTTACCCAGGATCTATTAAGATGTATCAGGATTTGAGGGAAGCATATTAGTGGCATGGTATGAAGAAGAGTATCGCCAAGTTTGTATCCGAGTGCCCTAATTGTCGACAAGTGAAGGTAGAGCACCAAAGGCCACGTGGTTATGCTCAAGATATTAAAACTCCTATTTGGAAGTGGGAAGATATGAACATGGATTTTATGGTTGGTTTGCCTCAGACCCGAAGGCAATTTGACTTTATTTGGATTATTGTTGATTGGATGACTAAGTCGGCTCATTTCCTACCGATCAATACTACCTTTAGTGTTGAAGGTTATACAAGGTTGTATATCCAGGAGTTGGTGAGGTTGCATGGTGTACCTAGGTCTATCATATTGGATCGTGGCACCCAATTTACTTCCCACTTTTAGAGGTCGTTTCAAAGAGAACTTGGTACTATGGTGAAGTTGATTAGAAAGAGGTTGAAAATGACCCAAAGTTGATCTTGAGTTTCATGTTGGTGATTGGGTGTATATGAAAGTCTCACTTATGAAGGGTGTAATGCGTTTTAGAAAGAAGGGCAAGTTAAGTTCCTGGAATATAGATCCTTATGAGATTATTGAGCGGATTAGAAATGTGGCTTATAGGCTGGATTTGCCTCCATATTTGAGTTATATTCACCCAGTTTTTCCATGAGTTTATGTTGAGGAAATCGATTGGTGATCCTAGTATAATTGTGCCTTAAGAAGGTGTTGAGGTTGAGGAGAACTTATCTTACGAGGAAGTCCCGATTGAGATCTTGGATAGGCAAGTAAAGGGGCTTCGCAACAAGGATCAACATGTTGAAAGTGCTACGTGGGGAGTGGAATCAAGCATGATACAATGATACCTCTATATGTTCCAATCTACTCAATCCTATGGTATTAGGTTCTTCCTAATCTCAATGGTCCTAATTCTTTCATTCTTGAGTTTCATGACATGACATGCATACATGTGCACGAAAATAATTTTTATGATATTTGGAATGATTTAAATACGTTTTGATATGAGTTTTAAAGACTTTATGATTTTCAAATGATGAACTATGCATTGTACCTTGTGTTTGGATGTTTCATATTCTAAGTCAAGTCTTTCAAGCCTTGTTCTAGCACATTCGAGGATGATGTTCCCAAGGGGGTGATGATGTAAGGACGCAAACTTTGTATGACCTTAATGAAACTTGGAAATTTGGTTTCAAAAAGTTTTGGACCAAGGTGACGCCCCATGGTAGCCTACATGGTTCGTGTGGGGTTCTACAGACTGTGTAGAGCTTCCTTGAGTGGCCCTTGACCTATGGGGGATGTTTGGCCCTCAAGAGAGGAGTTTTACACTAAGGCACGTCATACTTGGACCACTTACTGTCCGCGTGACACTTCACGGATCGTGTGGTGGCCTTGGCTTGAAATCCCATAATTTTGGGATCAAGTGTAGTGCCACAGCCAAGTACATGACCTGTGTGAAGTGGCACAGCCCGTGTGGCCACCCGTGTGGGCATCAGAGTGAAATATTTTCTGAGTATTAGATCACCATCATAGAATTTGTCGTGAAGAATTTTTTAAGTGAAGTGGTACAAAGGACCATACGGTCCGTGTAAAGTGGTACAGGCCATGAAGTTGGCCATGTGAATACCTTTGTCGATTTTCTGTTTCTAAGTGTGGAATTTCCAAGCTCAATATAAGCTCACTTTCAAGCCTATTTATGTTGTTTAGGACTATCATGGGACTCCTACATCAAGCCAAATTCAAAGGAATTTCATTGGCTAAAATTTTCACAAGAACCGATGAAAGGGTCAAATTTAAATGGTCATATCTCTTAGAAAAAAAGAAC
The DNA here is from genome assembly GCA_000787875.1 of Solanum virginianum. Lineage (NCBI taxonomy): Eukaryota > Viridiplantae > Streptophyta > Magnoliopsida > Solanales > Solanaceae > Solanum > Solanum virginianum. Next base: position 5,137 of record BAUE01023895.1, on the reverse strand, counting down.
TAGATAGCCTACAACCTATCAAATTAAAGCTCTTTGAATTAGCTTTCTAACGCATCTGGTTTCACCTCATTCCGAGTTTGTAATAAGAAGTTATGCTTTTTTTTGTAGCAGTTGTCTGGGCTGGGACAGTGTGCCTTCACGGATCGTGAAGAGCTTTACGACCCGTGAAGCTAGCCGTGTCAAGTTCTGGATAAAATTTAAAGGGTTGTTTTATTGATGTGTTTTTGATATTTTGGTCGTTCGCCAAGGCTTTTTAAGACCTTTAAACCCCCCTCCCCTCTCCCCTTTACATTTCTAAACCTCTCCTATACTAATTTCTAACCCCTCATTCAAGACTATCCCTTAGTTTCTAGAATCTAACTCTCAAAATTCTCTTCATGTCTCATCTTCATGATTCAAGGTAGGATTCAATTGGGGTTTCAACTTCAAGCTAAATTCTTTTTAAATTCATCTTCCTCAGCAAGGTATGTGGGTTAGTTCTGATTCTTGGTCCCTTTCAACCAAGAAGACCCAAACTCTTTTTCCCTCGATTTCCTGGAATTTTGTTTACTTTAAATATGAGTTTTCAGTATTATTCTTTATTAAAATTCAATTGATGTATGTGTTATTCTTTATTGATGATTTTAAGTTGATTTAAGCCCTAATATTTTGGTTTGTATTGTTATTATCGACGTTATGAATGTGCATTATCCCCTTTAAAGCTTGATTTTTGCATGGGTGATCTATATTATGATTTAAATGTGAATTTTACTTATGTTTTTACTTGAATTTCATAATGTATTGTTCATCTAAGTTTGAATCTATATTACCCATGTTATTCTCATCTCATTCATAGCATGGCATTCATGAGCAGTGAATTTTATGAAAATTATGAAGTGAGTTAAGCCCAATTATGTTTATGTAAATGATTTTGATATTGGTTATGATAAGAATGTGATCACATAAATGTCTATTGTTAATGTCTCTTTGAGCATTTTGGGTGCTTGCACCATATTGTCGTAAGCATGAGTTATTCCTATCCATGAGTATCATGGTTATAAATTATGATTTGACTTTTGAGTCCAAGTATGAACGACTATGGATTGTGTTTGACTTTTGAGCATAAATGTGCATTGAAAGGATTTGAAATAACTGTTGCCTCTTTTGAAAGCACGTATATGTGTAAGTATTCTCGTGAGATGTTTTGACTTATCATTGATGGATCGGGGACGTCAGGGCTATCCCCAAGGGTCCTCTCCCTTTCCTCGAACTATGTGCCAACATAGGAATGGAAAGCCATTACTGAAAGATCGAGGTTTAAGGAATGGTTATTCATTTATTGATATGATATGATAATGGAAATCCTTCTGAAAAGACTGGGTCGTAAGAAAGGTATCCATACACCGAAAAGATTGGGTCGTAAGGTGTGATGTAGATTACCCTTGACAAGTAATCTTCTTCTATCGATGGGAGGTCTTTATTGGACTAATTCATGTTATAGCTCGCATGAGTTTGATTTGTCGGTTATAGTCCATCCCCACTATATATGAGCATTTTTGATTTCATGCATCATGGACTTCATGGCATATTGTATACTACCCTTCTTTGGATATATGATTTTTTTTATATTATGTGCCCTTATCATCTAACATTGAAATGTAGGTTTGATAAGTCATATGCATGGTATGCCCGCATAGTTAGTACATTCAAACGTACTAACGCATACTTTTGCCTATATGATCTCACCATGTAGGGACCGAGGATTATGTTCATCCACCGTACGATGTTTAGCTTGGATCTCAAGTTTTGCTTATTGTGGTGAGTCCTATCTTCTAAGGACAGACCACCATTCTTCTACCTATGGTGCTTTACTTATTTTATTTAGTTATACGGTGAGCCCGGGGTATGTCTCGGCCCCGTCCCATCTTATGTCTAGACACATTGTTGGACATCTTGTAGACTCTTGTTGAATCTATATATTATGTATTGTATTTGGAAATTATGATTACGGTTATCTATTAGATATGGCGATTATGTATTGATTATGAGAATTATGATATGTATGTATGCTTTGATGTGGAAATGTGGAAGATCTTAAGTCACGTATTGCCCCAATATAGTGAGTCATACTTACTCGCCTCTTAGTTCTTGTGTGCTATATGCTATGTGAATTCATGTTAATCCCTCATCCCTATGATATCCCCATAGCGTGAGTCCTACTTTCCTGTCCGTTAGAACTATGTGTTTACTATTTGTATACGCTTCTGAACTGATGATGTGAATATGGATACTTTGAGGCTTGTTTAGGGACTCTCGGGTTGTCATTCACTCCTAGATCTTAGGTATGGGTCGTGACAAATCTAGAGCTTTGTGGTTTTAGGAAGGGGATAAAACACATATTTTTTCATATGAAAACTCTTAAAAAACGCAAGTGCAATAATATTAAGGGGTTTAAAGTAGAAGATGGACATTTGGATCTCTGAATAGAGTAAAATAGTGAAAGAAATTCAAAGATTCTATAAATACCTTTTCACTACTTCTAGACCTATGAATTTTGATAATGTTCTTGATCTAATTCCTACATTAATGGATATTTATTAATGATAAGTCTTACAAAAGGAACGGATGAGGAATTTAAAAAAGCTTTGTTTGATATGCATCCCTAAAAAACTCTGGGTGTAGATGGTATAACTCATTTTCTTTAAAAAATATTTGAATATTATATCGAGTAATATTTTTGAAACTATTGAAAGTTTTTTCTCCTCAAAGTGTTTGTTACCCTCTTGGAACCAAACACTTAGAACTTTGATTCCTAAAGTGAAAAATTCTAGCAACGTTAGTCAATTTAGACCCATAAGCTTATGCACTACAATGTATAAAATTGCTGCTAAAATTATTGCCACGAGGCTTGAAGTTGACCTGCCCAATCTTATCTCTCCAAATCAGTTTGCTTTTATAGGAAAGAGACAAATAGTTGATAATGTTGTTCTAGCTCATGAATTCATTCATCTTTTTAAAAATAAAAGACGTGGTAAACAAAAATATAGGTCCTTAAATTAGATATGGCTAAAGCTTATGATCGAGTTGAGTGGATTTATATTCATAAATTACTTTTTAAAATGGGCTTTCATGAAACTTTTATTAATTGAATTATTCAATGTATCACTACTCCAATATATAATTTTAATATTAGTGGGGATATTATGGGCGAGGTAAAACCTACAGGAGGACTAAGGCAAGGAGATCCTCTTTCTCCATATCTTTTTTTGTTGTGTACTGAAGGGCTTTCGAGACTCTTAAATCATGCAGAATTGTGTGGGGATATACAAGGTTAAGCTTAAGTACAGAGGGCCCTATGAATAATCACTTGTTCTTCGCTGATGACTCTTTTAGATTTTGTAATGCTAATACTCAGAATGCTGAAATTATTTTTGAAATATTAAAAATTTATGAAGAGTGTTCAGATCAAAAGGTGACTTTCTCCAAATTGGCTATCTTCTTCAGTAACAATAGTATGGACATTGAAAAGGATAGCATTACCGAAACACTAGGACAAATACAACGGAACATCTTAGGATTATACTTGGGGATGTCTGTGGTAGTTAGACGATTGAAAAAAAAAATGCTAGAATTTATCAAAGATAGGGTGAAAGTCAAAATAAAAGGGTGAATTTTTTTTAAGTCCTGCAGGAAAAGAGAGTGATGCTTAAATCTGTTATTTCGGCTATTTCATCTTATGCGTTGTCATGTTTTCAATTTTCAGATTCCTTGTGTAAAGAGATTACGACTATCCTTTCCAACTTTTGGTGGAAGCATGAAAATGATAAGAAGAAAATGCATTTTGAAATTTGGGAGAATTTATGTTTAGCTAAGTCTAAAGGTGGTATAAGATTCAGAGATCTAAAATCTTTTAATCAAGCTTTATTGGCAAAACTTGCATGATGAATTTTGACTCAAGAAGATTCTCTACGTTTTAGAATTCTCAAAAGTAAGTATTTTTTGCATACTTCTTTTAAAGCTACTTATGCCTTTAGTATATCTTGGATATGGAAGAGCATTATTTGGGGTGGAGATCTTCAACAAAAAGGTATTAGATAGAGGGTAGGGTGTGGAGAGAGTATTAAAGGTTGAGGGGATCTGTGGATTCCTAATTGTAGTGGTTTCAAACCTACTCTTACGTATGTCAAATAGATGCCGAACAAAAGGTGAACACTCTTATAAATCAAACTACCCATACTTGGGCATTGCAAGACCTTCAAAAAAAAATTTGATCCTAATAATTTTTACGCAATTGTCTTTATACCTATTTCTACTACAAGATCTCCGAACAAGATTATTTGGCACCATACTAAGTCTAGAAAGTATGAGGTTAAGTCAAGTTGCTACTTAGCTAGGGAGATTGTCAGATGTGAACATATGAATAATGAGAGGGGCCAATCTAGTAATCAATCTTTTTCTAAAGAATTTGGAACTTTTATGGTCTATAAAAATTAAAAATAAGTATAAGCATTTTATTTGAAAATGTATTTTGAATATATTACCTGTTAACAATATTATTGCTAAAGAAATAAGGCAATTTTGTGAAGTATGTAAAGGTTATGGACTTGAGAGTGGAACTATTGATCACATGCTATTTAGGTGTCCTAGTGCTCAATAGTTTGAAAAAATTATCCCATTTTATTGGAATAATTTAGAAAATACAATGAATTTTGCTTATTGGTGAATTGATCTTCTTACTAATGTCAAATAATATCCTGACTCCATTGAGTTTATAAAATTAAGTATCATCATCATGTGGTAAGTTTGGAAGGCTAGAAATTCAAAGATGTTTAATGGAGAAACTCTCTTTGATTTTTATGAATATAAATAATAGTAGGTGGCTTCCTTCATTGTCTCCTATAGGTATTCCTGCTTGTAATAATAATAATAGAAATATAATGGTGGCACAGGATGGTATTGTTGTGTATGCAAATGCTAGTGTACATAAGGCAGCTATGGATATCTATGGTAGCTTTCTTCAAGCCTTTGGTTTCCCAATCCAATATGTTGGAAAATGTTAGAACCCGTACTTTGGTACGTTGGGCCAGTTACGAACTTGGGGATCACTGTTGCTATTTTCTGGAGAATTCGAAGGTTAGGTATCAATTTTAGAAATTTT
>BAUE01033122.1:0-66037 GCA_000787875.1 Solanum virginianum | reverse complement strand
TCTTGCACTGTAGCATCAATAAGTGGTTCTAGGGGAACTTCGCTACTTTCAGATTCATCCGGAGCTGGATGAGTTGGAGATGTCTGTGATGGAGACTCATCTTGAGCCTCGTTTCGTCGTCTCACCTGCCTAGGCATACCAACCACCCTTTTTACTTTCTTCTTTTTAGCTTTATTTTTCCCGATTACTGGCATACTTGCTGTACAAAACAATTCAAGAATTACACATAATACATCTATTACACTTTACTCTATGGCACGATCTAAAGAATGAAATGAAAGTAACAACTCTTAAATGCCACATAGCCCCCTGCTTAGAAATGTAATGCACAACATATTGATAAACAAGATTCTACATAGACACGGTTTTGTAGACTCCCTAGGATAACCCGCTCTGATACTACTTTTGTCACACCTCAAATCCCTTTAAAGTGGACCGGCACCCGTTGTCAATAAGGCTCGGGAGAACCAACCTATATTTATGCATTCTCTATACATATAATAATGAATTTCTACATTCAACATGCCTTTTAGAGAGAAAACAGAAATAACAGGCCCAAAATGCAATACATATGACTAGGTCGTTGGGGCCTCATTGTCCAAAGCACAATACATGACCACACTTTAATTTACATAGTCTACAAAGCCTCTATATAAGGAATAAATCAGATAAGGGTCGAGACAAGCCTCACTTTGACCAATTACACAATATACCAATACAACTCTAGACACACAAAGCTCCGAAGCAACCTGGAGCTTGGTAATAACAGTTGGATGTCCTGTACTCTTACTGAGGAGATCTACTAACACCTGTACCTACAACATGAAATACAGGTCCCCCCGTAAGGGACGTCAGTATTAGAATAAATCTGTCTATATTGGTATTCAAGTATATATGCATGTTTGAAGGTGACTATGTATGGGAGCATATGAATATGTGAAAGATTTGAGACATGGTTGAGTTGGAATTGGTAAGGGCCTTTATGTTCCCAGGAGGGATCTATGTTTCATGCCAAATAATACGGAATCAAGTAGCCTTACATACCTCGCTGTACGACCTCACTATTACCTTGAGACAATCTTTCCTTACTTTAAATATTTATCTACAACATAATAGGTGATAAAACTAGTATTAGCAGCCAATAAATACCTCTTGGCAGCCCAAACTCATAGAAATGCAACACATGGACAGCAAGTGTGTAGTTATAAATCCAAGCATATCCTTTCAACCCCTTTCACCCCTATACATATTTTCTAATACAAATTCTCATATACATATCGTGGACAGTCCATTTTAGTGCCTTAACAGGTTTATAACAGCCCACAAAATAGAACACTTAATAATTCTACTCAACATACAAATGGGCAGCATAACGTTACATCCCTTCGCTACATTTCAACGTCGATAGTTCCAAACCTTTCCAACTTTAACCAAAGAGTATCCAACGTCTTTTTACACATAAAACCAGTAGTATAACAATCCACAAATACTCTCAAATCAAGTGAAGGTCGTGACATAACAATTCTCAATTTTTAACTCACAAGTTTCTTTTAAGAGTATAATTAAGATATCCTACAATAAGCCATCTTTGTGAACTATAGCAGTGGTGAACTAGCCTTGTTACATCATTGTAAAACTAACTTTTATTAAATACATATGTCTTACTTCATAATACAGCCAACCAAGGATAGAAAAACCTCTTAATTAACAAGAAAAGTGTACAACAATCCTTAGAACACAGTCTGCCCAGATTTCCAGCACAAGTACAACTAACATATAGATCTTGTTTTTCATGAACCAAGTATAACAAATACATGGATAATTCCACTTACCTTAGCCTTCAAGATCCAAGGTTCCTTCAAGAACTTAGAGGGTTGTATGGACTACCTTGAGAGATAAAGTAGAGAGAAGATGAGAGCTTTTAGGAGAAAGCTAAAATTTTCCAAAGGGTAAAATGACTTGCCTACTTTCATTCTCTTGTTTAAGGTATCTTGGATGACCTTACTGTAGCTCCCTTGACCATTTGTTGACTCATGGTAGATGCTGCAGCCTAGGCCTCACACTTGGGCCTAAATGGGTCATAAAATGGATGGCCTTGGCTGCCAATTTTTCTAAATTTTTATTCACTTAATTTGGGTCCAATAAGCCAAATGGGTTGTGAAGACTTTGGGCTCTTCTTATTCTTTATCTTGGGCTGTAGGCATAGTCCATTTATGGTGCTAAGACATGGGCTAGAGTTACACTCTTAACACAGATTTTATTCATACTCGGACTTGGACAAATTCAATATAGGCCTCTTCTCCGCTTAGCTAGCAAATTCAAACTAAGTAATTAGCCATATCATGTTTCATTCACATGGTACTAGTATTATAAAATATGGGGTGTTACACTTTTTCTTTGTATTGATAATTTTTGTTTGATCAATTTCATAAAGTGACATTGTTTTCTAAGATTGACTTGAAGTTTAGCTATCATCTGTTGAGGATTACAACATTAGGTATTCCTAAGCCAGCTTTTTGGACCCATTATGGCCACTATAAGTTCTTAGTGATGTATTTTGGATTGACCAATACCCCTGGTCGGTGGTAGAGTTGATGAATCGGGTATTTTACCTGTATTTGGATTCCTTAGTGATTGTGTTCTCTAATGACATCTTGGTGTATTCCAAGAGTAAGGCTAATCATCTTCACTATTTAAAGATGGTGCTTAAAAAATTAAGGGAGGACAAATAGGGTATAAAATTTTCTAAGTGTGAGTTTTGACTTGATTCAATGATATTCTGGGACATTTGGAGTAAAAGGAGGCATTAAGGTGGATTGATCATAATTAAGGTTGTTAGAGGATGAATGAGACTTACTTTTTTTGTTGAGATTCATAACATTTTAGGGTGGATGTGAAGGAACATGAGGATCACTTGCGGATTGTATTGCAAACATTGGGAGATAGACAACCTTTTGTTAAGCTTAGCAAGTGTAAGTTTTGGCTAAGGGAGGTTGCTAAGGGATGAATATTGGAGAGTCTTATCTAATAATATTTTCCATTTAATGATATAGTCTCAATCTCCATTGTATTTTTTTAAATATAGACACATAGAATAATGGATGGACTCCAAACAAATTAGGTGAAGAAGTCAACCTATAAACCACTAACCTTATAGAATTAAGGATCTCGAATAGCCCAATGTAGCAAGGATTGAGCTTACCCTTCTTACCAATACTTTTCATGGAGGATAATTTCTAGAGAGAATGCTCACTAGCTTGAAATGTCACATCTGTAACCTTGAGATTTGTATGTTCTTTTTGTCAACTCTAGGCTATTAGGATTATAGCTTGGATACTTATTACTTTATCCTGAGCATCATTCACCAAGTTAACCCTCAAGGGCTTTACATCTCTAGCCTCAAACCATCCTATGAGGTCTACACTTTGTTCCATAAAGAGCTTCAAAATGAGTCATATCAATATTGAAATGGTAGGTATTATTATAAAAGAACTCATACAATGGTAGAAACTTTTGCCAACCAACAAAATTGATCACACCTACCCTTCACATATCTTATGTTACCTGAATAGTTCTCTTTGACTGTACACCAGTCTATGGATGAAAACATTGTACTAAAAATGAGTTGTGTGCTCAACTCCTCATGTAAATTTTTCCAAAACTTAAATGTAAACTAAGTACCATGTTTGAGATGATGGAGAGGAGCACTCATTGTAATCTCACTCTCTTTCACATAGATCTTTGCCAACCATTAGCATCATAACATACCATCTTTAGAATAAAATAGACTAACTTCACTAGCCAATCAACCACTACCCAAATAGAATCAAACTTTTCTAAGGTCTTGGGGAGACCTATGATGAAATTCATGAAATTTCTTTCCCACTTTTATTTAGGAATGAGCATTATTTGAAATAAGTTTGCTGGCCCTTGGTGCTCATATTTCACTTATTGACAATTTTTCTACTTAACCTTAAATTCAATTAGGTCTTTTTTCATTTCAGGCCACCAATAAATTCAACTCAAATTCTAATATATCTTGGCCATTTTGGATGAATAAAATATTGCAAATTATGAACTTCTAATAATATTCTCTCAATTATGTGTTCTACTCAAGAACATAAATTTTTCCCTATAACTGAGTACCCTACATGCATCCAAAGCTGCATTTTTTGCCTTACCAGACACTATTTTCCTTTTCATCTCATTCAAATCCTCATCTTGAAACTACTTGGTTTTAATCTATTTAATGAAAATGGGTCTCAATTCATTACTAGCCAATATCATATCTTTCTATGAGATGTCTAGCTTCATGAACTGGCTATCCAACTCTTAAACCTCCCTAGCTAATTGTTGCTTGGCTGCACTCAATTAGGCTTAGATACTTATACTTATCAATTTTTGGATCAACACGTCTCCGAACATATTAGCCTTTCTCGGGTGATATTGGAAGGTGATGTCATAATTCCTAAGTAATTCAATTCACCTTTATTGTCTCAAATTCAAGTCATTTTGAGTGAACAATGATTCAGACTGTGATGGTCAGTAAACACCTTTCACTTAACCCCATAAAGATAATATCGCCAGATTTTTAGCATAAACACCACCGTTGTCAAGTTCAAGTCATGTCTTGGGTATTCTCGCTCATGAACCTTTAACTTCCATAAAGCATAAGCTATGATGTTTTTATTTTGTATCAACATAACACCCAAATCCATACACAAGACATCATGATACATAATAAAACTCTTACCTTCCATCGACAATGTTAGGATTGGGTTGTAGTCAAAAGAGTCTTGAGTTTTTAGAAGCTCTTCTCACACTTGTTAGACTACTCAAATTGCACATCCTTTTAGGTCAACCTTGTCAAATGAGTAGCAATAGAATAAAAATTCCTCACAAACCATTAATAATAACTGGCAAGACCTAGAAAATTTCTTACCTTAATGATTGAGTTAGGCTGGACCAAATTCTTAAATGCTTTAATATTTAAAGGATCCACCATCACCTCATCCTTTGAAAGAACATACCCCAAGAAGGCAATAAAAGACAACTAGAATTCACACTTTAAAAATTTTTCATATAATTATTTTCCCCAGAATACCCAGAACAAGATAAAGCTAGTCGATGTGCTCTTTCTTACTCTTTTGAATAAACTAGAATATCATCAATAAATACAATCACAAATGAATTCGAGAATGTCTCAAACATCTCATTCATCAAACACATAAAAGTTGCAAGATTATTGATCAAACCAAAAGACATTACCAAGAATTTATAGTGTCTGTATCGAGTCCTAAAAGCACTTAAGGCACATCCTCGAGCGTAATCTTTTACCAATGGTACCCAGACCTTAAGTCAATCTTGGATAATACTGACAGAACTTGTAACTATTCAAAGAGGTCATTAATAGGGGGCAACGAGTACTTATTTTATATAGTGACCTTATCCAATAATCGATAGTCTTTGCACATTCTCATGCTACCATCCTTTTTTCATAATAAAGAAAATTGGAGCACCTCATGGTGAAACATTAGAGTGGATGAAACACTTATTAAAGAGCTCTTGGATTTGAACCTTCAATTCTCTTAACTCTGCCAAAACCATACAATAGGGGGATAGAGAATAGGTGAGTGTCAAGCTCTAAATCAATGCAGAATCTATATCTCTATCAGGAGACATGCTAGGCAAATCTATGGGAAAAACTTTCTTATACTTATATACTATAGGAATGGAATTAGTAAAAGGAGATTTTCCCTTAACATCCCGAACATGAACCAAATATGTTCGACAATCTTGCCTACCATTTACCTAACTTAGATATGTGATATGATTTTAGCTATCTTAGGCTCGTACACCCTTTGCCTCTCTAACCTTTTCCTATCCAGGATCTCTAGAGTTTTAGTTGTAGCATTACAATTAAGTACTGCATGATAGGGGGGCAACCAAATCATGCTTAAGATCACATTGAAATTAGTCATGTTCAAAATCATCAAGTCAGCCCATGTAAAATTTCATAAAAAAATAGACCAAGCACGATAAATATGGGTTACTACAACAAACTCTCCAACTAGGATGAAAATATGGATGGGGGTGTCAAGCATATCATAAATCACATCAAAATCCAAGGTAAAATTTACCAACATATACTAATAAGTAGAACATGGATCAAACAAAATAGTAGTTATCTAGTCACCAGCAAGAATAGCATGTGGTATTGCATCAAATGCTTCAGCCTCTATCCTACTAGAAAAAACATAAAAATAAACACTATCATTCTGACGGGCAATCTCTATGCCTGTCTGCACCACTTCTATACCTGTATTACCATTACCTTGACTGCCATGACCTCTTTGATTTCTCCCTTGACCACTTTGTGGATGTCCTTTATAATTGTTACATCCACCTGTAAGCACCAATGTTTTAGTCTGCTACTGCTCCAGGTCGATTAGACCGGGGAGGGCGGGGACACGCTCTCATCACAAGTCCTAGCTCGCTACAATTATAACAACTATGACCAAGGAAGAGTCGAGTACGTAGTGTGGAAGAAGCTCTTGGCTATCCTAGATAATAGCCTACTATGAAGCTCCAGAGTAATCACCTCTAGAAACATACATCATCGATCACACTAGATGGACTGCAATGGCCAGCTTACCTATACCTTGGGAATAAGAACCATAGAAATTGTTTGTGCTCTTGGGGCTCTTAGCCAAAGACTTGGCCTGTTTTACTTTCCTCTCTCCCTAGGTCTTCATTACAAAATCAGTTACCTTATTGAAACTCTTACCAGCAGCAATCATAGGAATGGAAAGAACATGTAACTCATAATTCAAACCATTCACAAAAAGATAGATCTTCTCTTTCTATATACTCACAAATTGAGTAGCATATATGGATTTTATATGCAGCTACTATGATATTATCCTGCTCAAGTGAAATAAACTTATACTTCTTATGATCCCTCAAGGTCTACGGCAAATACTTCCCAAACAATAATGCATGGAACTAATCACAATTAACCAATGACAAAATCGGCAATTGCCAGTTCAAAAAGGTTCTCCACCACTACTTGGCCTTGGCCTAAAGTTGGAAAGTCACAAATTTAACTCCATGCTGGTGCACAGTATCCAACTTATACAGTTGCTCATAGAAATCTAAAATGAAATAAGGATTCTTCTTCTCTGAAGCTTGGAATATTAGAGGCTTTAGCTTCAGAAACTTAGTCCTCCACACATTAGGCCAGAAAGGGATTGAAGAATTCATCACTATCTAAAGTCCTCCTTATATTAGGGGCTACAGTTGCAATGGGTAAAGTGACTGGAGCTTGGGCGACGGGTGACGCCATGAGAATGACTTTGGAACAAACCAACCCACTCAGACAAATTCGTACCTACTATGGATTACTGGGTCCAATGGAGGAAATCCTACAGCCATAGCCTGAGTATTTATCATGACCCAAGCCTATGGTCTAGTCATAACATGAAGAATGAGATACTTATAGGAACCTCACCCAAGCCATCTTAGCATATTAAGCATTCATAGGTATAAGCTCATACATATAGCAGAAATAAAATGGGATAAGGCATAAGGGACATCATTTATGTAAGTGGAAGCATCTCAAAACATATATCAATGTCCATCATACCATCTAAAATATGAGTCATTGGGAACCGGTGTACGATCAACTTTTCTCAAATAGAAAAGATTCTAAACTAAGTTTTAAAGTAAAAACCTCTAGTTCAAAAAAGGCAAAAAAATTATATCATGTCCAAATAATACATAGAATAATAGAAAATAGGTGAAGGACCGAACTAAGGGTTTACCACAAGAAAACTAGTCTCCAAACGCTGGTAAAACTAGCCATAAGCCGGAGGAGTAGAAGTGTTGGTGCCTAAATGGCGACATCATGTAAGCAAATATGCGTTAGTATTTCTGGAATGTACTAAGTATGTGAGATACAATGCAAGTATGAAACTATAATATCATCATTCATAATGTTAAAGACTTTAATGCATGAAATGGTAAACGTAACATTTATATGAGCTTAAGCATGCATAAGGAATAATGTTTAATAAGAGGTAAAAGTAATCATAAATAAAATACATTTGATGGAATTAAGACATCAATATCATACTTTATGGGAATGGACTGCAATCGGCACATAAGACCATGTGATCCACTAGATAGAATCCAACATAACCCTCTATGTTGGCACGGGGAGACTGAATGTGCTGTGAAAACATAGCATATTTTGATGCTTAAAACTTAGGTTTTTGTGTATTCTAAATGCGATATGTATAGTTTTTATGAGTTTCTATGTTTAGTTTTGCAGGAAAGTAGGTTGGTATGGCTTTAGGGATAAATTACAGAGTTTTCTAGTTTTTAGTATTTTATGAGACCCTCTACGAGTCGTAGAGGTAGTTTCGTGAAAAATTTTAGTGAAGGATGAGATCTCTATATGAGTCATAGATCACACTACGAGTCGTATAAAGAGATTTCGTAAAGATTTTTAATGAAGGTTCATGTGCTGCAGATAAAGACTACGAGAGAGCAGTACGAGTTGTGAATTATTCTATGACTCTAAAGTGCATTCGTAGAAGTGAAGTCCAAGATCTCAAGAGTTGAATACGAGATCCCAATTATGAGTCGTAAATCACTTTACGAGTCGTAAAGACCTTTTGTAGAAAGTTGTCCACCAGTTTTTCTATTTTTTAAGGACTTAATTATAATTACTATAAATAGTACTTTTTAGGTTATTTTTCAGACGAGGGCAGTAGAGAACGTCATTAGAGAGTGCTTTTAGGGTTTTGTACTTGGAGACCTCAGGGTTTGAACCATAGGCCATAAATTGGGCTTCGTCATTAGAGAGTGCTTTTAGGGTTTTGTACTTGGAGACCTCAATATTTGGAGGAGAATACACTTATGAATTAATTTAATCTTATATGTTGTGATTCTCAATCAATATTGGATTTGCTTGATTCACAATTCAATTGGGTAAGTGTTTAATTGTGTTTTTTAAATTCATAATTTCTTCATCTACCTATAGCAAGAGTAGTTAAATCCACAACCAAGGTTGTTAGAACCATTAAGATCTAACAAAGTAGACCCAGATATTTTGCAATTCTTTGATTAGTTATTTGCATATACTAATCAATTCTCTTCGTTTTATATGTTTTCTAGTGGTGGCCAACATTAGAACATGTCTAGTGTTACCTTCCTAATTCATGTGGTAATAAATACGAGAGGAGATTGATTAACAGGATTCGATGATGTGTTCTCGTCTAATCAACCAAACTAGACCAAGGCGAGGTTAACTGGGACTTATAGGTAATGGTTAGTATTGTACACTATGGAGATGGGTCAAATCACATAGTGAAATTCACCTCTCACCTGGTACTATGATATTATCCTGCTCAAGTGAAATAAACTTATACTTCTTATGATCCCTCAAGGTCTACGGCAAATACTTCCCAAACAATAATGCATGGAACTAATCACAATTAACCAATGACAAAATCGGCAATTATGTTATACATGAGATTTGAATTGGTTTATCAAGGGATACTAAGTTAGGGAATCATGGGGAACACAATATCCTAGTTGCTCTCCATTATTGATTCTCTCTTGTGATAGTTAGTTTACATTATTTTCTTGTTGAACATTGCAAACCCTTCCTTCGGGGAATTGAGTTGGTTAATTACTTGAATTGCTTATTGATGAATTTTCTTTGAGTCTACGTATTCCCTTAGGTTTGACCCTAACCTTGGTTAGATTTTATATCTTGACAACGATCATTTTATCCTCTAAAAGGTACTATAACTTGGGCGACATCAGAGACCACTTTTCGAATGGAACTCCATCTCTAGCATGCATCATCATACAACATAATGCGCAAACGTGGATCCACTAGCCTAGCCTACAAGGGTTCCTATGGTGGCATATAGTTAACGGGGTAAAGGGTTACTTCTAGGATTTTCTTACCAAACTCCACCTCAATGCCTCATTCGATGCTAAGTCATCCCACGGAATTCTTTAAAGAACATACTTAGTCAAATTATGACACTTAGAATCATAAGTAGAAATTTCAAAGAGTAGCTCAAAACTTAGGAACTACCAAGTGAGAATTGTCCTTTCATCTTGAGGGCTATCATAAACATCATTTACGGCATCATTGGCATGCTTATATCTTTAATAAACATTAACTTAAAAGCTTTTCTTTTATGCCCTATACATCTTTAATATGTCATGCAAAAATTGACTTAAACTTAGTGGGCTTCATCAATCACCAGAAAACTCATGAATTGAGAGGTTCATGAATGATCATGGAAAAATATGCTTATTTAAAAATGCATTAACAGCCTACACATCATCATTTAAAACTCTAATTATTAGGGTCATTACCGTCAACTCAAAACTCATGGAAATACTTAACAAGACACTACATGATAACGTCAAAAGCAAAATACATCATAACACATCATTAAATCATCATTCGCATGCCTGGTAGTATTTAAAGGAACTTGAAAAAAAAGTAAAAGCTATAATGAAGGACTTTGTGGGTGAAAGAGACTCACAAATCAACTCACATACCTTAGTTGAAGCTTAGGATGGAAGAACTTGGAGTTGTGGAGAAAATCCTTAAAACCCTAGCCCTTTTGCCTTGCTTCTTGTAGAGAATAATTGCCTTAGAGTTTTTTGGGAAGTAGTAGAATGAAAGGAATGAGAGTCCTTAGGGCTTTTTAGTTTGATTAGGGCCTAAAGCATCATAAAAATGACATAGTTTAGGTCTAGGTATTTCGAAAATAATGAAAATGTCCTTCATTAAAAATTCCAAACACGAACCAAGAGATCCCAATTATAGGTCGTGGGCTGAACCATGAGTCATGGTTCATATCTTTCTATGTTTTTTCCAATCTTCAGAGTCTGTTTACTAGCCAACCAAACCACGAAACCTAGACCACGGGCCATACACTGATCCACTAGTTGTGGATAGCCTTGTGTAAACCTTCCACACTTGGTGAATTTTCCAGTTCTCAGGGATCCCATTCACGATGGCTAACCACAGACTATAATCAGGACTCCAAGCCTTCTTATTGGTCATAGTTTACCTTCGAAAAACCCCAAATTTCCTTCATGTTTGAACTAAAATGTATGACTCATTCCATGGTCTATGTTTCAATCCATGAGCTATAGATGGTCATCGTGGATCTCGTACACACTTGGAAAAATTCTAGTCCTGGAGTCCCTTATTCACGAGCCTAGTCTACGACTCATGGTTTGAACCATAGGCCATAAATTGGGCTTGTGAAATGGGTTATGAACTTTTCCAGTCTAACTTGTCTGTATGTACTATGCTTCTCACTTGAGGATCCTTACAATATCTTCCCCTTGAAAACATTCATCCCAGAATGTACTTAAACTTAATCTCTAAGGAGTTAAGTATTAGCTAATAACCTAGAATGCATGCGAAAATGCAATCCAAATATCTTTCCATGAAATTTTAAAAATTTATACTTAAAATATGTCTCAAAATACTCCATAAACATGCAAATAAGTGTATGCATCATGTGAAAAATGAAATGCAAGAAATTTAGAGGTTTTGGGAAGAATGATTTAATACTCTAGGCTTGAGTAGAATGGAAAAAATACGGGTAATTCTTCATCATCTCCATTTCTGCTTCCCATGTCACACCTTCAATTTGTTGATTCCTCTAAAGTACTTTAATGGATGCAACTTCCTTGTTCTTTAGCCTCTTCACTTGCTGGACTAAGATTTCAATTGGTACTTTTTTATAACTTAAATTTTCTTCAATGTTCACCTCTTCTAATGGGACTATAGAGTTTGCAACATCTATGAACTTTCTCAACATTGATACATAAAAACCTAGATGAATCAAATTTATTTCCATAAGTAGCTCCAACTTATATGCCACTTTGCCAACTCTTCTCACCACCTTGTAAAGTCCTACATACCTAGGGCTTACTTTCTCCTTTTTGCCAGACCATATCAAACATTTCATGGGAGACATCTTCAAGTAGACCTAATCACCAATGTCAAACTCAAGGTCCCTTCTCCACACATCGAAGTAGGACTTTTGCTGATTTTGTGTCATTTTCAATTTCTCCTTATGAGTCTCACCTTTTCCATAGTATCCATGACTAGGTTCGACCCTAGCAAGGCCCTCTCACCAACTTTAAACCACCCAATAGATGATCTACACCTCTACCATATAGAGCTTCAAATGGTGCCATCTCAATGCTAGAAAGGAAACTGTTGTTATAGTCAAACTCAATGAGAAGTAATTGATCATCCCAACTCTCCTTAAACTCTAACACGTAACCTCTCAACATATCCTCGAAGGTTTGAATTATTTTCTCGACTTCTCCATAGGTTTGAGGATGGAAGGCGGTACTTAATTTCACCTTAGTACCAAGACCCCTTTGAAAAGACCTCCAAAAATAAGAGGTAAATAAGTCTCCACGACCCGATATAATGGAGAATGTAATCCCATGAAACCTCATCAATTCCTAGATATACAATTGAGCATAATCTTCAGCACTAAATGTTGTTTTGATCGGTAAAAAATGAGCCAATTTCGTCATTCTATCCACTACCACCTATATGGAGTCAAAGTGCTTCTTGGTCTTAGGAAAACCCACTAAGAAGTCCATATTAATCTCTTCCCACTTC
Source organism: Solanum virginianum (assembly GCA_000787875.1). Classification (NCBI taxonomy): domain Eukaryota; kingdom Viridiplantae; phylum Streptophyta; class Magnoliopsida; order Solanales; family Solanaceae; genus Solanum; species Solanum virginianum. The sequence goes on along the minus strand of BAUE01033122.1, from coordinate 53,346 downwards.
CAAGTAGGAATGTCAATGTCTTGAATAAAGCCACCTCACCTTTGATATTCAACCTTGACCTGTAGGCAATTGGCACACTCGGACACAAATTTGGCAATGTCCTTCTTAATTGTGTTCCACCAATAGACTTCCCTCAAATCTCTATGCATCTTTATGGAACCGAGATGAATAGAATAGGAAGAGTTGTGATCTTCTTATAATATCAACCTCTTCAACTTACTATCATTCGACACACACAACTTTCCTTGATAATGGACTACCTCATCTCCCCTTTATGAGAAAACATTTATCTTTTCTTCTTTCACTAAGGCTTTCAATTCCACTAAAGCGGGATCAAGGTCTTGTTTGGATTTAACATCCTCGGTCAATGAAGACTCGAAGCCATATAGCACCATCAAGCAACCACTACTAAATTCATTCAACTTTACCCCCAATCTAGCCAACCTATGGACTTCTTTGGCTAACTCCCATATTCCATCATCTTCTATATGGGTCATACTACCCATGGAGACTCTACTAAGAGTGTTAGCTAACATGTTGGATTTCCTCGGGTGATACTTAACACTCATATCATAGTCTTTGAGAAGCTCTAACCACCTTTGTTGCCTTAAGTTAAGGTCTCTTTGAGTGAACACATGTTAAAAGCTTTTATGATCTAAAAACGTCTACATGGACTTGATGTAAAATTTTCAATGTATATACCACGATCGAAATTTCAAGATCATATGTTGGGTAGTTCTTCTTAAGCACCTTCAATTGCCTTGAGGCATTGGCAATCACCTTACTATGTTGCATCAACTCACAACCCAAACCAATCCTTGAGGCATCATAATAGATCACAAACCCTTCAACTCCCTCTAGCAAGGTCAAGATTGGAGCCGAAGTCAATCGATCCTTCAAGGTTTGAAAACTCTTCTCACATTCATCCATCCATACAAACTTTGCTTTATTTTGAATTAACTTTGTCAATGGCGATGAAATGGAGGAGAAACCTTTGACGGATCTTCTATAATAACTGATTAGGCCCAAGAAAATCCAAATGTCCATAAGAGTGAATGGCCTTGGGCAATTCCCTACCACTTCTATCTTTTTAGGATCAATATTGATGCGATTACCCGATACTAGATGCCCAAGGAAAATAACCTCTCTTAGCCAAAACTTACACTTGTCAAATTTTGCAAATAGTCTTTCCTCCCTCAAGGTTTGTAGCACCACCCTCAAATGCTCCATGTGCTCCCCGTCACTCCGAGAGTAGATTAGGATATCACCAATGAACACCTCTGCAAACATATCAAGATAAGGAATGAACACCCTATTCATAAGATCCATGAAGATTGTCAGGGTATTAGTTAGACCAAAAGACATCACCACAAATTAAAAATGGTTATATCAAGTCCGAAAAGTCATTATAGGGATATCTTTTTCCCTCACCATTAGTTGGTGATACCTGGACTGTAATTCAATCTAAGAAAAATACCTAGCTCCTTGTAGATGATCAAACAAGTCATCTATCCTTGGGAGTGGGTACTTGTTCTCAATGGTGATTTTGTTGAGTTGTCGATAGTCTATGCATATTTGGAGTGACCTGTCTTTCTTTCTCACAAAAAAAATTGAAGCACTCCATAGAGACCTGCTAAGCCTAAGGAAAACCTTTTAAAATAAATCCTTCAATTGTTCCTTTAACTCTTTCAATTCTGTCAGGGTCATTCTATAAGAAGGAATGAAAATAGGTCGAGTGTCAAGTTGGAAATCTATGCTAAAATTCATTTTCCTTTTGGGAGGAACACTGGGTAATTCTTCTGAAAATATATTGGGGAACACATTAACAATAGGAACCGACTCAAGAGAGGGAACTTTGGAAGCGACATCTCTAACCTTCATTAGATGATATATTCACCTCTTGCAGATCATTTTTTGGGCTTTGAGATATAAGACAAATCGAACTCTACATGAAGAACTACTGCCCTCCCTCTCAAGAAGAGACTCATTTGGGAATTGGAACATGACTTTATGAGTCCGACTATCTATAGAGACATAAGAAGCATGCAACCAATTCATTCCAAATATAATATCAAAGTCAACCATGGAGAGTTGTACTAAGTCACAAGGGACAACTATATGCAAGATAGATATGAGACAATTCCTATAGACGTTTCGTGCAACATAGACTCTCCTATAGGAGTACACACCTTAAAAGTCTCATTAAGAATCTTAAGACATGCATGCGATCTACTAACAAGGAAAGGAGTTACAAAAGACAAATTTGCCCCTGGATCTGACAATGCATATGCATCAAAATTGTAAACTTTCAACATATCGATAGCAACTTATGGGGCCTCTTCTACTTCTTGGCGGCCATGAAGAGCATAGAATCAATTGGTCCTTGGAGCACCTTGAGATTGCCCACCTTCGCCTTGGGGCCACATACCTCTACTCCTACAATCCTTTGCATAGTGCCCAGGCTTTCCACACTTGAAGCATGCATTTGAACTGGCCAAACACTCCCCTTTGTGAGGCTTTCTACACTTGAGGCAATTAGGAGTTTATGATTTTGGAGCTACCCCCTTGTCCTTGATGACTTGAAGAGGAGGAGTATTGGTAGACCCTTGGCCTCCTTACTTTTATCCATCTTAGAATTCATTGTAGCCTCCATTCCTTTGGTGAGAATATCACCCACCATCCACCCGAGTCCTCTTGGGCTCTCTAGCTCTCTCCCTTAACTTCTCATGCTCAGCTTGTTTGGCATAGGTTGTCAACCAAGAGATGTCCATAGTCTACATAAGTAAGGCTTCTTGCACTCTTTTGACACCAACTTCGATAAGCCAGATATGAACTAGCTTATCCTCGCCTTTAAATCTGCTACCATGAATGGTGCATATTTGGAGAGTTTGTTGAACTTGAGAGAATACTCTCTCACGCTCATATGCCTTTTATTGAGATTTAAAAACTCTTATATTTTGGCCTCCCTTAGCTTTAGCAGGAAAAATTGGTCCAAGAAGGCAACCTTGAACTCTTTCCCTTAAATTTGGCCCATTCCTTGGCCCCTTTCCTCTACCTATTCTTTATACCATATTTTATCTACTACCTTAAGTTGGTAGGCTACCAACTTGGCCTTCTCTTCCAAGTGAACTCCACATGGCAATAACTTGGTAAGAATCAACAATGAAGTCGATGGAATCGTCTTCCACCTTTGCGCCATGGAACTCTGGCAGACTTATCCTCATGAAGTCTCATACCCTTATAGCCAATGTGGGCATTTGAGGAGGGATAACAATCTCCCTATTGGCTTGAATAGCAAAAGCTTGGGCTAGCATAGTGAATGCGGTTCTAAACTCTGCATGAGACATCCTATCTTTTTGTTGCAATAGAGGGGCTTGTTATTCCGGTGTATTCCTTGGTTGCGAGGCTCTTCTTGGCAGCATTATCTAGAAATAACAAAGAGAATCTCATTAGTTATAGGAGAACCTTAGACAATTCTAAAGGCATGATATGAATTATAAAAAATAGAAATTATTCCTAAATGTCTCATATCCTCTCATTCATAGTTGTGGTGTGCTACACAACCTTGAATAAGACTTTACTTAACGCGGTATGTTTGGATATTTGAGAAACATTTTAAACCTCATGCTTTGATACCAAGTTCATCACGACCAAAGCTTAGGGCGTAGTCATACCACAGTGAGTGAATGAGATACCTATAGACACCTCACCCAAGCCATCTTAGAATATTAAGCATTTATAAGTATAAACTCATACATATTGCGAAAATAAAATGAGATAGGGTCTAAGAGACATCATTTAGGTAAATAAAAGTATCTCATAACATACATCAATGCCCATAACATACCATCTAAAATATGAGTCAATAAAAATCGGTGTACAGTCAATTTTCCTCAAATAGAAAAGATTCTAAATTAAGTTAGAAAGTAAAAGCCTCTACTTTAAAAAAGCCAAAAAAATATACGTCATATCCAACTAGTACATAGCATGACAAAAAATAGGTAAAGACCCAAACTACGGGCCCACCACAATAAAATTGGACTTGAAACATTGGTAAAACTAGCCACAAGTCAGAGAAAGAGGAGCGTTGGTCCCTATATGGTGATGTCATGTAGGAAAATATGCATTAGTACTTTTGGAATGTACCAAGTATGTGAGATGCAATGCAAGAATGAAACTCTAATTTCATAATTCATAATTTTAAAGACACTAATGCATGAAACTAGAAAGGCAACATTTATATGAGCTTAAGCATACACAAGGAGTAACGTTCAATAAGAGATAAAAGTAATGCATAAATGAAACACATGCGATAGAAAGAAGACATCAATATCATACTTTGTGGGAATGAACCATAACCGACATATAAGATCATGTAAGCAACTATATGGAATCTAATATAACTCCCTACATTAGTACGAGGAGACCACTTGCCAGGTGAAACTCTATCTCATAGAATGCATCATCATATAACATAATTGGCCTAGGTGGATCCACTCGCCTAGCCTACAAGGGCTCCTGTGGTGGGATATAGTCAACAGGGCAAAGGGTTGCTTTTAGGTTTCCCTTACCAAACCCCACCTCAATGTCTCATTTGGTGCTAAGTAATCCCGCAAAGTTCTTTAATGCATATACTTAGTCAAATTATGACACTTAGAATCATAAGTAATAATTTCAAAGATTAGCTCAAAATTTAGGAACCACCAAGTGAGAATTGTCCTTTCATCTTTGGGACTATCATAAACATCATTTAGGGAATTATTGATATGTTTATATCTTTGACAAGTATTACTTAAAAGCTTTTCTTTTATGTCATATACATCCTCAATATGTCATACAAAGATTGGCTTAAACTTAGTGGGCTTAGTAATTCACTAGAAAACTCATAAATCAAGAGGGTCATGCATAATCATGGAAAAGCATGCTTATAGAAAACATGAATTAACAATCCACACATCATCATTTAAAACCTTCATTATTAGGGGTTATTACCATCAACACAAAACTCATGAAAATACTTAACAAGATATTGTATGGTAATGTTAAAGACAACATACATCCTAATACATCATTGAAATCATCATTAGTATGCATAGTAGTATTTAAAGGAACTTTAAAAAAAGGTAAAAGCTTTAATAAAGGACTTTGTAGGTGAAAGTGTAACACCTTGGAAATTCCTAAGCTAAGATTTGAACATCCCTCTTATGCGTATGAGATCATACTGAGTGATTCTAACATTAAATATAGGTACTAAATCCTATTCTACATCGGGAAAATATATTTGAGATGAATAAAGGTCAAAAAAATACTTTAACACAAAGTTGAGATGAAACCTTCCTTACCGATTGCATTTCAACATGAAATTCTATGAAATTAGGTGACCCAATAATTCCAAAGTTGTGAATGTATATTAAGAACCTTTTCTAAGTAATTGAAGTTTGTCGAATGTGGTTTGAGGTTATAAGGGACACCTAAGGTCAAGTCAAGTTCAATACATTTTTATTGGCTAAGTTTCGGTATGAGTTCATAGAAAGGTCAACTTCAAATGGACATATTTCTCAGCACATAATAAGTTAGATGACCCATCACATATCCAGTTAAATATCTTTGAATTAGTTTTACAATGTATTAAATTTTGTCTTAATCAAAGTTTGAAGTAAAAAGTTATGTCCATTTTATTGAAGCCTACCAAAATAGAAAAATTTGACGACTCGCTGAATAATTCAGCGATCCACCAATTTTGATTGCAAAATATCCCAAGAAAGCTAAAACAAACTATAGAAAGGGTGACTAAGGGTCCTCATTTGGTGTTTTGCCGAATGGTTTGCGATAGGGCCCTTAGACTGTCATTTTGACCGATAAAACTGATTAAAATGTCATTTTTTTCACTCTTGAGGATTATTTGACTTTCCCAAAAGAATATTTTTGACTTTTACCTTAATTAACTTCTCTAAGCCTATCATATAGCGTAATAACCTCTCATTAACGCACAAACCCCTAAAACATTAAAGTTTGCATTCAAAGTTCTCCCAAGGAAGAGTCTAGGGTCCTTCATATTCAAGTGCAAACTAAAGGTTTTCTTAAGAGATTTTTGATTCTAGGTAAGTAAGGCTATCTAAAACATAGAAAAAAATTTCCATGTGCCCTATAAACTGGATTAATTGAATTGTGCATGAGTTACCTTTCCATGAATGTTTTCTTGAGAATTTTTCTAAATACCTAGAATATTCTTACATGATATTAATTGATTGATAATTATCATAAGTTAATTTGTTAAATATATGAATTGCATTATTTACTATATAAATTTGATTATGTTGTCTCTTAAATTTGAATATCTAGACACATTGATTGCGAATAAAAGCATTAATTGTGAAACCTATGAATATGATCAGTATTGAATACAAATGTAACCTTAATAATATATGATTATATATATATTGCATTCTAAATATTTTCATGAACTTGTTTCTTGAACAGATGATTTGAACTCCTATTTTAAGTATAAACCATAGATATAATTTGATTAAATTACATGAATGAACCTAGGGGATGAGTCTAAAGCCTTCACATGATAAATGATAATTGTGATTGTGATGTGAACGTGATGATAGTATTGATAAAACTGAATGGTCCTATGAGTGTTTCATAAATTGAACTCAAATGATTGTCTGAAGTGATAATCCTCCTAAATAATTGTCTAAACCACTTTGAAAGATTTGATTAAGAGTTAATTGGATGATTGGTTGGCTAAAAGGCTTAATTATGATAGAATTGAGGATTTGAAAGAGTCCATAAGAGACTTATTGATTGTAATTGATTATTTATGAGCATTGCATCTTAGGAGGAGTATCAAGCACCAAATTGAGAGAGAGTAAATCCAACTCGAACTCAATAACTATGTCGTCAAATGTAAGAGAGGATTAATACTTTTAAGTCAGATGTTTCCTCTTGATAGGTCTATAAAATAATAGAGAACTTGATTGATTAATTGGATTCTTGATTGGTAGATTTATTCATTACCCTGGCAAGGCATTGAACTGACTAGCAATATGTCGATTTGTTGCACGATCACTGAGGTCCGTAAAATAATAGAGAAATTAATTGATTGATTGATTGGATTCTTGATTGGTAGATTTATTTTTTACTCTGGTAAGGCATTGAACGGACTAGTAATATGTCGATTTGTTGCACGATAATGGGCTCAAAAATGGTCGTTGTTGGACTGGAGAAAATCCCAATAGGACATATAATACTCTGACTGAATTGGATGTGATTGGTCTCTGTTTAAACCTTACTCTTGCTTTAGACTCATGACATTCTGATTGAGTTCCTTATCTTGTAGAGTTGAGACTCTTGAGTTGAGTTGATAGTGAAGTTGAGTTAATTGTTGAGTTGAGTATCTATTATAGTGTGTTTTCCTTTTCAGCTATTTTACATACTCATATATCTTAGATATTGACATTCATTTAGACCTGCATCATTTTATGATGTAGAGACAGGTAATAGAGATCATCAATAGGCGCATCATTGAGAATCTCTTCTTGTTCAGCTAATTAGTGAGACCTTCTTGTTTTCGGAGGATTTCCACATTACTATTATCTAGCTATTAGAGTTTAGATTTATTTTTATTTGATTTGATGTAGTCATGAACCTATCATTGACACCATCTAGATAGTAGTGATAAAGTCTTTATAAACTAGATTGCTGAGTTATTAATTTGATAGAGTTTTTGGCTAGTTTCTTTTACTAGTCTTGTGATTGAATTAGCTTGATTTGGTTGGTTGATGACCTTTTTCTATAAGGATTTGATTATCATATTCCTATTGAATTATTTCTTGATTATTGATGTCTTCTGTTATTAGATTGTGATTGAATGAATGTGATAAGGCCTAGTGGTTCGCTTGGGTATTAGCAATAGTGTCTGAGTGTCGATCACGCTAAGGTTACCCTCTCAGGGCGTGAAAAGCTTGGTATCAGAGCACAGAGTTCAAGTGTCCAGGGTGTCTATGAGACCGTGTCTGCAAGATCTTATTTATAATTGTGAGGGCTCCATTTCTATAGATGCGGGACTATTGATATTGAAGAAAAAATTTCCCTTCTTTCAGATTCTAAATTATGTGATAAAGCTATTCCCTAAGAAAATCTACGATTATTCGTGCGTTGCTCTAAACCTTTCAACTATGTAGAATCTACGATATGATAGATACAGTAATGTTCAGACCCTTACCAATAAGTTCCTTTGTGAAAAAGTAATCAGAATAATGAAGAGACTACACTAGGCTTGAGAAGAGCCAACTAGTATGCTGAGTTGATTGAGTCAAAATAAAGCACTAATATTTATATGAATGATGTGTTCTAGTGAGATCAAGATGCACCCTAAGTCTCTATTCAAAACTTGCTTTCGATATTATCCGTGAGAGAAAAATTTATGTCTCTAAAAGTTTAATGTTACCACCTGAAGGAGTATGATTTGAGATCTAGTTATCCATAAGTAGAATTGAATCATGCTGGAGCTAGAAGGACGATGGTGGAAAAGAAGAGACCAAATGGGGAAAGTAGTGGTTGATTGAGGCTAATAATTGGTGTTAAATATTTATTATATAAGTAATAAAGCGATGAGCCAATGATCGTATGTTTTGACAAAAGCATAGTGAATACTATTTGACTTTCATGATGAGGTATAGAAGAAGAGTTATTGTGAGGATGAGTTAGAGTATGCTCAAACTAGAAAGAAATTTATGTTAATGTGTTATAGTATTAGTGAGGGTGAAGTATAGATGTTGAATAGAGGAATAAAGTAGTCATTGGTGATACATTTAAACTAGGCTTATGATTCTGAAAGGAGAGCCCCATGAGATCCATAGAATTATGACTTAGTCAGATAAGGAGGTATACTGAATGGGTGAATGGTACATGAGTTGTGAAGAGAGATGTGTTGATCGATTATTGGCTATGAGATTTTAATGGGCCTATGTTTCCAATTTTTACCTAGTAGTTATAGGTTGGTATAATATGAGAGAAGTATGTGATGCACATGTTAGCACTAGACTCTAAGCTTAAACTTTAAGAAGCAGCGTGAAAAAGGAGGTAGCATTATGACAGTGATAGTCTTAGTTGGATACTTGCTCTAAGAGGCTTGCCATAGTGTATGTTTGAGATTAAGTGTTGACTTGCAAGGAATGAGATGTTATAAGTATGGTATGGGTACCCTTTAGATGGAAATAGTGAATTGAGAATAAATCATTAGATAAAAAGAGGCTTAAAATGTGTATTTGTGATGATGTAAAGTTGTGTGAAGCTCTAAGTTGTGATTTGCTATGGGAACCTAGACAATATGTTCAAATTGTCAATATGAAGTAGGCTGATGGAAGCATTCTTTGTCACCCTTCGTAATTAGGTCGATAGGGTCTTATGTATAGATGATAATAAGTTTTCCATTATAATTCAAGTTTTCTACAATTAAATATATAAAAACATGGAAGTTAACTGTTAGTAGACTAAAGGAAGAGGTTAGGTCATGAAGATTGTGGCAACCGACTATGTATGCCAATAAGAAAAGCAAGTATAGAAAGAGGCCTATAGAGATAAAAGGAATCTAAGAGTGGTATCTTAGAAGAAATTCTTAGTAGCGATTTTATATATTTGAGTATAGTATAACAGAAGAGTTTAGGATAATCTTGTGGGTAGTGATGCCCGATCGTGTGGAGAGTTCTACTCATAGCTTACTAAAGAAATTTAATTTGCAAACTTAGAGAGATGACCTTTGAGCTAAAGGATAGATGATGAGATAATGAACTAAGTGAGTTTTAAGCTTTCGATAGTGATGAGTTGATGAGGATGAGACATCAATGCTTTTCATCTCATACATTCCTTATACTTCGGTCAAGGTGATATTTTATTCCTGTTTTATGTATGAGTGTCATGCCCATGTCCTAGACCCATGCACCTAATGTTGATTCCTGTACATGTCAAGTTTCAAGGATGAGAAGTGGTAACTTTATTTAGCGATTCTGATTATCTCACAGATCTAAAAGTTTCAAGTCCTATGTTGAATGAGATGTGACTTGAGTTTTGCACTATGTACAATTTTATGAATTCAGAATGATTACTGAAAGACAAGGGAGATCATATTTTGTCATGAATATTCTCAGCTCAGTGAATTATGCTAATGATCTTTTGTTCTATTCTAAGCATTTCCAATGATCTTCCTTTCCAGTCTTGATAACAATGTTGATGATACTAAATGAGGGATGGTTAATAAGAGAGAACGAATGTTCTTGATTCTGATAACGATATTGTATCGATTCCATTTAATGTTATAGATGTGGAGGAGGAGTGAGATGAAATCTCAATATGTGCAATAGATAGGTACAAAAACATTGGTGTACCTCTTGGTAAGAGTTAATGTGATTGTGGGAGTAGAGGTGCGATGGTAGGTTTGAAGATTCTTAAGTGATGTTGACCTCAAAGAGGCCATAAAACAATTAGAATGATAGACTTGAATGTGTGATGGTCCTAGTGCAAGTGATTCTAATAGTGCAAGTGATTCTAATAGGATATTCGTGACCTTTGGGTGAGGGTTTTAAGTAGATTTTATGAAGAAATAATAAAGAGTAACATCTTTTAAGTGAAAAGTCCTTACAAAGGTATTGAACATAAAACTGAACGGGTTAGATTTGCATAAGTGTAGTCATCTTATGGGTAATACATTGTGACTTTGATTTTAACTTGAACTTGATGAGAGTATGCAGCAGACTTAGACTTTGATGAGAGTTATAGTCTTAAATTAATAAAATGTGGTATACGAGGAGGAAAGCATAGTCAAGGAGAGACATCAAGCTCAAAAGTCATCAACCCTGTCTCTTGATATGAAGTGGTCATATCTTTATACTGGACAACTTAAATTCTCTTGAGGTCAAAACGGAAGTTGATAGAAGCATTTGAGATTCTAACTATTTTCTCATCCCTGATAAGATACCTTCTAGTGAGGGAGTTCCCTATCTGCTAGTTGAAGTATTCATTCTTGAGTACAAAGGTTGATTGTCCAGAGGTTTGAATGATTCGATTGATTGAGTTTTGATGGTCCTATTCTTGATCTGAAACGACATGTCCATCATTGAGTTTGAATAGTTAATTATCCAGAGAGTTTGATTGGTTGACTGATTAAGATTTGATTGTTATTAGTGCCTCGACTCCATCTCTAGTAACTCATTATTCGAGGACGAATGATCCCAAGGGAGAGATATTGTAACACTTTGAAAATTCCTAGGCTAAGATCTGAACTTCCCTCTTATGCGTATAAGATCATACCGAACGACTCTAACCTTGAATATAGGTATTAAACCCTATTCTATTGTGGGACAGTAGATTTGATATGAATAAAGGTCATAAAAGAAACCCTTTAACTCAAAGTTGAGATGAAACATTCCTTACAGATTGAGTTTCGGCATAAAATCTTATGAAATTCAGTGATTCAATAACCCCAAAGTTGTGAATGTATGTTAAGATCCTTTACTAAGTAATTAAAGTGTGTTAGATATGGTTTTATGTCATAAAGGACACCCAATGTCAAGCCAAGTTCAAAAAATTTCCATCGGCGAAGTTTCGGTATGAGTTCATAAAAGGGTCAACTTCAAATGGTCATATATCTCCATGTATAATGATTTAGAGGACCCATAATATATCAAATTAAAGATCTTTGAATTAGAACGTCGGTGATTTGATTTCCAAAATGTCCTGAGAAAGTTCAAAACACTGTAAAAAAAAAAGGCGACCAAGGGTCCCTATTTGGCGTATCACTGAATGGTTCGGCGATAGGACCCCTAGACCATTGTTTTAGTGAATAAAACTCATTAAAGGTCATTATTTTTAATTTTGATGATTATTTGACTTTTGTAAAAAGGTACTTTGACCTTTTACCCGTAATTAACTTCCCTAAGCCTGTCATATAGCCTAATAACCTCCCATTAACGCATAAACCCTTGAAAACATTAAAATTTTTCGTTCAAAGTTCTCCCAAAGAAGAGGCAAAGGTTCTTCATATTTAAGTGCAAATCAAAGGTCTCTTCAAGAGATTTTTCTCTTCTAAGTATGTAAGACTATCTAAAACATAAAAAGAGTTCTTCCAAGTGCCCCAAAAACTGAATTAATTGAGTTCTGAATGAGTTAGCCTTCTATGAATATTTTCTTGAGATTTTTTCTAAACCCCTAGAATATTCTTACATAATATTAAATGATTGATAATTCTCATGAGTTAACTTCTTGAATACATGCATTGCATCATTTACTATAAAAACTTGATTATGTTGTCTCTTAAATTTGAATATCTAGATGCATTGATTGCGAATAAAAGCATGAATTGTGGAACCTATGAATGTGAATAGTACTGAATACGAATGTAACCTTGATGAGAAATGATAGGTTGATTGTGAAGGAATTGAATCTCTATGAAGGTTTTCTTGAGAATTTTCTTATATATATATATATATATATATATATGTATTATTTAATATTGCATAGTAAATATTTTTATGAACTTGTTTCTTGAACAGATGATTTGAACTCCTATTTTAAGTATAAATCCTAGATATTATTTGATTAAGTTGCATGAATGAACGTAGGTGATGAGTCTAGAGCCTTGACGTGATGAATGTTGATTGTGATTCTGATGTGAACGTGATGACAGTATTGATAGAATTGAATGGTCCCGTGAGCCTCATAAATTGAACTCAAATGAATGGTCTGAATTGATAGTCCTCCTAAATGATTGTCTAAACTACTTTGAAAGATGTGACTAAGAATTGATCAGGTGGTTGATAGGTCGAAAGGCTTGATTATGATGGAATTGATTATTTGAAAGAATCCATAAAAGACTTGTTGATTTGAATCGATTATTTATTAGTATTGAGTCTTGGAAGGAGTATAGAGCATCGAATTGAGGGAGAGTAAGTCTAGCTCAAACTCAATTTCTTGAATAAATGAATTACATCATTTACTATATAAACCCTTATTATATTGTCTCTTAAACTTAAGTGTCTGGGTTTTGAGACGAGGGTTCCTAGGAGAAGATTGAAATTGTTAAGTCAGATGTTTCCTCTTGATAGGTCCCTAAAACAATAGAGAACTTGATTTATTTATTGATTGGATCCATGATTGGTTGATTTATTCTTTACTCTGGCATGGTATTGAATAGACTGGCAACACATCGATTTGTTGCACGATCACTGGCTCATAAATGATCATTGTCAGATCGGAGAAATCCAATAGGACATGATAGTACTTTGACTGAATTGGATTAGATTGGATGTGATTAGTCTCTGTCTAAACCTTACTCTTGCTTTAGACTCATGACATTCTGATTGAGTTCCTTATCTTATAGACTTGAGACTCTTGGGTTGAGTTAATGGTGAAGTTGAGTTGATTATTGAGTTGAGTCCTTTGAGTTGAGTATCTATGATTGTGTTCTTTCCTTTTCAGCTATTTTACACACTCGTACATTCCAGATACTGACGTCTATTTGGACCTACATCAGTTTATGATATAGAGACAGGTAATAGAGATCATCAATAGGCGTATCATTGAGAATCTATTCGCATTAAGCTGATTGGTGAGATTTTGTTTTTGGAGAATTTCCACATTACTATCATCTAGCTATTAAAATTTAGATTTATTTTTATTTAATTTGATGAAACCATGAACCTGTCATTGGGGCACCATCAAAATAGTAGTGATAGAGGCTTCATAGACTAGATTGTTAAGTTGTTGATTTGATAGGGTTTTGGCTAGTTTTTTCTTACTAGTCTTGTGATTGGATTAGCCTGATTTGATTGGCCTATGGCCTTTATCTATAAAGATTTGATTGTGATATTCTTGTTGAGCTATTTCTTGATTGTTGATGTCTTTCGCTATCAGATTGTGATTAAATGAACGTGATAAGGCCAAGCGATTCGCTTGGGGACTAGCAATAATCTCTGAGTGCTAGTAACACCAAGGATACCCTCTCGAGGCATGGCAAAAAGAAACCCACAAATTAACTCACATACATTAGTTGAAGCTTAGGAAGGAAGAACTTGGAGTTGTGGAGAAAATCGTTGAAACCTTAACTTTTTGCCTTGTTTCTTGGATAGAATAATTGCCTTAGAGGTTTTGGCAAGTGGAAGAATGAAAGGAATGAGAATTCTTAGGGCTTTTAGGTCTAATTAGGGGCCTAAAGGATCATAAAAATGACGTAGTTTATGTCTATGAAGGGCATTAAAGCTGCCGAACACAAACTACGAGACCCCGATTACGGATCGTGAACTGAACCACGAGTCGTGGTTCATGTCAGCATATTCTCCTTTGCCAATTTTCAGAGTCTGGTTACCAGTCCACCAAATCACGATACCTAAACCATGACCTATACACTGATCCACGGGTCATGGATGGCCTCGTTGAATCCTTCGACACCTAGTGAATTTCCAATTCTCTAGGACCCTATTCATGAAGGCTAACCATATACTATAATTAGGACTATGAGCCATTCTGTTAGTCGAGGATTACCTTCCAGAAACTTCAAATTTTCTTCATGTTTGGAACTCATTCTTACAACTGATTCCACGGTCCATGTTTCCATCCATGGGCCATAATAGTCATCATGGATCTCTTAGACACTTAGAAAAATTCCAGTCCTGGAACCCCCTATAACGAGCTTGGTCTATGGCTCGTGGTTTGAACCACAGACTGTGAACTAGGCTCGTGAAATGGGTTCTGAACTTTTTCAGTATAATCCTAACTTGAGGGTCCTTATAATATTCCCTTCAACTCTTGTGTTCTCTTATACGTCAACTTCTACATTCTGCTTTATCTCCACCTAAGGAAAGTTGGGCCTCTCCTACTAGTACCTCATCATCTTGGGCCTCACCCCTGGTGGGTGCTTCCTTTTCTCAGCCTCAGCCTCTTTCTCTTCCTCGACTTCTTTTCTTCACTATAGGATCCTCTGTGGGCTTGTTGGTGTAAGTTGCTGGTCTGGTATCGTTGTAACGTATGTTAATCATCTGCGGACAGAAAAGTGAAAGAGGTTAGATACTAATATGGATCATTAGATACCAATTGGAATCAAATCATAGCACAAAAATTTGAGGGAAGAAAAATATAAGAGAATTTTCTAAAATACTATAGTTTCTCGAAGAAAAGTGCAAATACCTCTGTATCATTCTAAAAGACTTTATTAGATTCATTTTGGTATGATAAGATCAACAAACCAAAGCTCTGATATATAACAACTTTGTCATGATCTGAAATGGTCTGTAAGTGGTACCCACATTAATTCTCTAGTTAGAGAATCAACACTCTTACCCAACTAAACTAGACTAGCAAAATTTATATATTTAAAGTTATGGAAGTAGGTTTTAATAATGAAAAACTAGTTGAGTTTTCACTAACTCAAATAGAAAGCTTAACAATGAAAAACAATACCCAGATACTGAAAGTCATTTTATCAAAATATCTATCAATAGTCTAGAATAAGGGGATGCATTTTATCAAAATATCTACCAATAGTCTAAAATAAGGGGATGCAACTCCAAAAAAATCATAACTAGAAACTAATGTCTGAGTGTGAATAAATGGACCAAGAAATAATGACAAATCCATGATAGCCTTAACAAGCAGGCTCACCTTTGAATTTGATAGATCACTGGTCTCTTAATCGAGGTTCTTTAATAGTTGTCTCAAGATGCCTTATACTCAACAACGAAAGAGTAAATGCAGTATCAATACACATAAAAATAGCCTACTGGTAGAATTACAAGGCTATTCCAATAAGTGAAATAACAGATAGAGAAACAAGTTGCAATCAAGCTCAATATACTAACTTCATGATTATCAGTCTCAGCGCACAATCAACAATAATCCTCTCATGGGATCTATACCCAAATAAATTGTTTGTCGAAATGTGATATTCGATCCAATAATTTGTTGGATCGTGAAACCTGATCCAATAATGTGTCAAAACATGACACTCGATCTAATAATGTGTCGGAATATGACACCAAATGTAATAATGTCTCAAAACATGATACCCAATCCACAAACACTAATTGATTAAAAACCAATACAAATCGAACTATTAACAACCTTAACGGATAGTATTAAAAAAATTACCAAAATAGGTTATTACAGATAAATTTCTTGATAAACATTGATTGTTAATTTAGTAAAAAAAGTAAGCAACCCATGGAGTAAATAGTAAAAAACTAATTCAATGCCAACTTATATAGTCAACTCTCTCTACCAGTAACTTTTTTTTTTTTTGCAAACTTAATCTCATTTAATTTTTTTTGTTTTGGTTAATTAATCTCATTTAATTGCTATAACAAAAGTATGCAAATTCTTTTTCACTTTTATGTAATAAGAGAAAACAAAATATGTGTTAAATTTAAAATCTCAATTAATTTTAATATTTCATTAATTAAAAACTAAAAAGGCTAATACATTACTGATAAATTCATAACTATACCATGCAGCTAAAGAATTAAACTCTTAGGAACATATATATTTAAAATTTTCAAGTTTGACATAGGAATTTGTTAAAAATTTTAGTCTTTTAATAATAGTATATCACTTGAATTGATAATATATTCATTCAAACTTCAAACTTTCAACTAAAAGGTATTATAATCTTCGATTGTCTAAGAGCTTACTAATTTTTCTATATCACTCCAAGTAGCAGTAGGTTAAGGTTCTTCATCAGCACTTTCATATTCATCTTTTACATTTGTTTTCTCTTGTTATTCCCTTTAACGACTTGTGCAATAATCTCTTCATCGACATAAATTTCAAGGATAGAAAGAGTATGGATACAAAAAAGACCAATATCACTAGTCTTTCCTCGAAGTTACAATCATATTATTGATGTACGTTATTTAAATATATTTTTTTTTCCTTTTTGATTATCATACTTGAAATAAGATATGTTGTAGTAAAAGTAAAAGTAAAAGAAACTACTCCACATGTATAAAAGAATGAATAATAAAATATTTCTCCACTCTACAGACTTTTGCAGTGTTTCGTGGATCCTATGTAGAGAGGAAATAATAGTATATGTTATAAATATTTATAAATAAATAATTGAGTGCTTAGTTATCCTTATTTATTAACTTAAAATTGTTTTAAAATAACCTCTTATATAAATTAAAATAGAAATGATACGCAAAAATTGACCTGATTGGTCCTTTAGAGATCTTGTGCACTAATTATTTTTTAATACGTAGAACATTGAAGAAGTATCTCTTATTCCAAGAAGTAAAATGATTTGCACCACATTTTTTTTTTAAGGATGAGGACCATATCATAAATCATTAAGAATAAAATAAGTCAACCTAATCACACCAATCAAGATAGAAGCAATTAGAATTAGTGCCTACCTAACAATATTTATTAATCAATCAATATTTTCAGATCACTAAAATAAAAATTAAAAACTCCTAATAATATCATCGTTAATCTGTCATTAAATTACTCATATATAGCTAATAAATTTTTTTTATAATTTATTACTATTTAACCATAAAATTTATCAATAAACCGTGAATTTATATTTGTTATATTTTTTAAATTAAAAGGAATAAAGGTGTGATTCTTTTGACTCTATTCTCTCTCCACCACTACCCCCATATATTCTAAATTTAAAAAACACAACGAATAATATTGAAGCCTTTTCATATCTATTTTATAATAATGTAATATAATTATTATTAAATGACAACACTTATTTAACCAATGCATAATCATGGGACCATAGTAACATAAATAAACAAAAAAAGGTAGGGTTATAATATTTGTGTAATTATATTTAAATCGATGATGACGCCCTAGATGATGAAAATGCACCCTTATTTTTATAATAATCAAATTGGATGTTTTGAAAATCAATGCTTCACATCTGGATCCATTAATTAATTTAATGTTAATGATGATTAGGGTTTAAGCACAAGCATCAAGATATTTTTTTCTCTTGCCTAGTACAATATTTTGAGTGGAAAATACTATTAGGGGAAAGATGTAGTACAATTAATTAAATAAGATTTTAATTATGTTGTCCTTTAGGGTTTAGGTTAAGTCCCTCTCACCATAATAGCTATGTCTGACTGCTTTTAGTTATGAGAACTAATCAAAGGACACCAAAGACTATGACATATCATTATACACCATGGTGTAAATATGTCTTTAAAATATTTAAATAAAATTAAATAAATAAATATGTCTTTTGTTATTATTCACTTTGTTCATCTTTACTTGTCCATTATACTATTTTGGGATATCTAACAATACTTGTTCAGTTTATAAAATCAAAAGATATTTTTTTACTTATACTTCCTAATTTACCCTTATCATTAGTTATAATCATTTTCCTATTATATTTTTCAAGGCATTGTATTTATTATATTTGAAGGGTGATTTGATAAAATTACTCCTATCATTACTGTTTCTTAATCTCTATGTGTAGTTAATAAAGAACAAGTAAAAATGAATTGAGAGGGTAGTTTAATTTATACAGGGTTTTACCATTCAATGTTGATTCAAATGTGTCTTTAATTTAACAAATGGATAAATAAGTAAATAGGAACCTCAATAGCGCTAAGCGTGAATGAATATTAGATATTTGGCAATTTATCCTCTGACTAGGATAAAAGATCCAAACTCTTCCTCAGGACAATAACAACAACAATAACATATTCAGGGTAATTTCATAAGTGAGGTCTGGGAAGGGTAGAATATATGCAGACCTTACCACTATCTCATAGAAGTAGAGAGATTGTTTCCTGGGAACCCTCGTCTCAAAAACTCATTGGAAGAATAAACTAGATATGACAAAAAAAGTAAAAGAGAGAGAACAGGAAAAAAACTCGACTAATAACCAAAGCACATGATAATACGTACAGACGATACAATTACACAGAAACAACAAATAATTACAACACCTGTTATAAAACACTACTACTCCTCCACCCTACTATACCCCATGACTAGATAATCACCTAACTCTACCAACCAATTAGATCTCAACATCCTCATCTCTGCGACATGCATCTTCTGGACATATGCATTTTTTATTGGTCAACACTCCACCCCATATAGCAAAGATGGTCTAACCACCACTCTATAAAACTTACCTTTGAGTTTAGGAGGTATCTTTTTATCGTACAAAACTCCAGATGCAAGCCTCCATTTAGTCCATGCTGCTCCAATACGATGTGTTATATCATCGTCGATATCGTCACTATTCTGGATGATGTACCTCAGATACTTGCAGTTTTCCCTCTTGGGGATAGGTTGAGTGGCAAGCCTCACATCAAAGTTTGCTTCGTCGCTCTCAACACTGAATTTGCATTCCAAGTATTCAGTTTTGATCCTACTCAATTTGAATACTTTGGACTCCAAAGCATGTCTCCAAGCCTCCAACATATCATTAACTTTAGTCCGAGTCGCATCAATCAGTACTATGTCATCTGCAAATAGCATATACCATGGTACCTCCTCCTGGATAGATCGCATCAGCTCATTCATCACCAAGGCAAACAAGAAAAGGCTCAACACATGCTGCACTATGGCTATGTCATCTGCAAATAGCATATACCATGGTACCTCCTCCTGGATAGATCGCATCAGCTCATTCATCACCAAAGCTCCCACACTATGGTGTGATAAGTGGTCTGCTACCACTGCCAATCCTATTTTTCATACGCGGACTAAACATATTGAATTGGATTTTCATTTTGTTCGTGAGAAAGTAGCCTCACAGATCCTTGATGGAGTCCCATCTCAACAGGAAAATACTCTGAGTCTCCTCCCACCGTTCTTACCCGAGTTTTGGCTCCATCGTATATATCCTTAGGAGAATAGATGAAGCAATTCGGATGAAATTTAATGAAGATTCGACTTTCGATTTATTCATGGGATCCAAGTGATTCAAGGGGAACTAAATATGTCTTTAAAATGTGCGAAACTGAATAAATATGACCTTCATTAATTGGGTTTTTCTCCAGTTAAATTAAGAACATATTAACACTTACTATTGAATTATAAAAATATATTTGAGCTAAATTTTTGTTGAATGATATTTTTGTTCAATTTCAAATACTTTAAGACAGATGCCATAATTTTCATTAATAAAGAAGATTTTCTATCACAAATACCAAAAGTAACAGTAAGTTTGTGGTTTTAATTTAAATATGTCATCACAAATTTATTTAATACTCTATAAAAGTATGTGGATATGGACAAAATGATAAATTCAATTATAATTTTTATTTTATTTTTTGAAACAAACTAGAATGTTGTTTTTAATGTTACTCATTGATGTTGCACGTACTAGAAACATTTTAAGCGTTTTACTTGCTAGTCATTCAAAAGGTTCTTAGAAGTGTTGGGAATATTGGATCGACTTAACAATTCCACATTTTAAGTGTGTACCTTTTGTACTTATCAATTTATTTTTATTTATTTATTTTGTATGTTTCCTACCTTTTCGATTTGCTTAATACTCTCTTCGATTCTTTTTATATATATGTTATCTTTTGTGATTGTACTTGCATTAAGGAAAAAAAATCACTTTACTATTTTGATCTTATTTAATGTACATTAATTGCTCTTTTAGTTCTTCTAGTTGGCCAAATATATTTTTTCAAATCTCATTAAATATCAATAGTAAAGTAGGAAGAACAATGTAATTTATGCATTGATTTTGTAAAATGACATATTCTAAGGACTATTTATTTATAGTAAGGACGACATATAAAGGAACCAGAGGGATTACTTTTCTATCTCAATTTATGTAATATATTTTAATTTAGTACGGAGTTTAAGAAAGAATTTTTTTTAAAATTTATGATCTAAAATAAATTTAGTTGTTTTTGCGACTATAAATAATTTTATTTATTATAAAATGAGCATTTTAAGGCTATTTTATACAAAAATAACACTATTAGGAAAAGAGACAATATGTTTACCAGGAGAAGAGAATTTTTTATCCAAAAACAAAATTATTAAAGATGTTTTCAGATCAAACTATTAATCAAAAATATTTTATTTAATTTTATCCTTTTTGGTGAACTCTAAATTAAGTGTGCTTTCGTTCTCTTTTTGCAAAAAATATAACCAAACAGTAATTTATCATCAGCTTTAACTTCATAATTCGAATAAAATAAAATAAAAAGTATTTGATTTATATGGACAAACGCCTACTAAATTTAATTAGAGGTGCAAGATTGAATCCAAAAGCTCTCAGGGATCGTTTGATTTGAATATAAGTTATAATGGAATAAGTTATGATGGAATAAATTATATTGAGATTAGTAATGATGGGATAAGTTATTTTTAAGTTATTTTTATTGAGTGTTTGGTTGGTTGGATAAATTTTAAGAATATGTTGCTTATTTACAAAAATATCCTTCTCTTTATTAGTTATTAATGTATTTTATTTGCTCACTTTAGTTATTCAATATTCATTTTTAAAATAAATTTTTCATCTTATTTAGTTTAAATATTTTTAGGTGTGCATTTCCATAATAATATCGTATGCATTTAAAATAATTTTTTTTAATTTACAAATAAAACTTGCATTTTTAAGTTTGTTAAAGTAAAAAAGAATTTATGAAAAATTAAAATATAAAAAAACATAAGAATTAGTCAATAAAAATTATCCTATAAAAAGGATGTAAAAGGATATTATTGTCGATGACTTATTATACCACTCAAAAGAAGAAATAACTTATCCTGATACTATTTATTAGTCTCGAGATAAATGATCCCATATTTACCCACCAAACAACTATTTAAGTACCATTAAATTTTTTATTTCAAAATAACTTTTAATTATCCTTCACACCAAACCTTTGTTTGTACCAAGACTAAGACTTTTAACTAGAATAAAATCAAAATTACTTTGCTTTTCTAAAGAGTTGAAATACCCAAAAACTTTTTTCCACCCCTTTCCAACCAATAAATCTGTTCATTTATCTTTTGAGAGTATTAATAATCTCAACATCAATTTTTACTCTTTACAATGATTATAAAACATGCACCATCAGAAAATAAGAAATTATCGATGGATAAAATATCATAGTTAAACAACAAAAATCCTCTGCTACTTCCACTTAGCTATGGATTAATAGCAATGGATTTTTTTAAAAAAATTAATCAGCTAGAAGCTTTTTAATGACGGATTAACTAGGAGCGCCTGACAAATTTCATTGTTAATTTCGTATTTTCTAATAGTGACGAATAAAATAATGGTCAAGAAGGTCTCATAAAATTATGATGGAAAGCGAGATTTTGAGACCAATTTTGAGTTCTTATTATCTGCTGAGAGAATCCTGATGATGCTGCAGCAGTTGCAAATATCTGATGATGAGAATTACTTGTCCCAATTTGACCTACATTGTTGTTGCTTGAAGTCTGAATCTACACGTTGATACATAATATAATTAAGTAATTAAAAATATTTTTTAATAAATTAATTTTTGTAAATAAAATGATCACAAAGTTTAATATGATATTAGATCAGATAAGATGTCCAAATTAAAATATTCTTCACTTAATTACTCTTCACAAAGATTAATATGATATTAGATCAAATAAGATGTCTGAATTAAAATATTTTTCACTTAATTACTCTTTGGATGATTTGATCACAAGGTGTAGAATAATTTGTATCAAAATCATTTTTAAACATGGTTTAAGGTTTTTATACATTCATTAAAAAAACCAATTAATAGTATTTTTAAGTAATAATTTAGGGTACAAATAAGCCTTTATCTCTTCTCAAAATGTGAGTACCAATAGTTGACATTTACTAACTTTTTGCGACAATTTCTAAATATATTTACTTTTTCTCAAATATCATTTTTGTTTATATCCAAACACCTACTTTATTTCTTAAAACAACACTTAATCATATTTGGTCAAAATGACATTTTAAAATAATTCAAGACAGGATTTTACAATAATTTGGACAAGTTTTAAAAAACATGGGATGCATAAAATTCAAATACAACCAAACTTCATTATAAGACATTTTATTATAACGATTTAAGTTTTTTTTTTCAAAATAAATTTTGATGTTATGTTAGATTATAATAATATTTCATAATAATAGCCAAAAAATATTTAGACAATCAATGCCATTATAAAGAATTAGAAACTCACTTGATATGAATTGAACTGCCTTTGCATTGGATACGTTTGAACCATATGTGTTTCACCATCTCTATTGAATTGGCCAAGCCTTTGCATTTCATTAATATTTTGATGCAATGCGCCATCAAAATCGATTTGGCTAGGTAGCTAAATGAAATTTAAAAACATGTAAAGTATGAGGATATATACTCGATTTCAATATAGACATCATTTAAAAAAAATCATATAAATATTTTGATAAAACATAAACTAAGTTTGAATCTCAAAAATGAAAAAGTTGTTTGAAATACGTTTTTCTAGATAGATGCAAGAAATTAAGATACGCAATGTTGTGTGTACTCTCGCTGATCTCAAATTACCTATCGTATTTTTTGTAACATACTCTTAAAGAAAATATTAATTAGGAGGAATTTTTTAATTATTTTATCTTTTTTCTTACTTGAGACAATAATTTTTTTTAATTAAATATTTAAGTTGTTAAGATGTTGGTAATTTTCAAGAATAATTAGTACTAAGAATAAATTGAAAAAAAGAACATATTCATTTTGTCTTAAATTTTTAAAACAATAAATAATTTGATTTAACTATTTCCAAAAATCACAATAAGATAATTTGAGTCAAATGTTTACAGAAATCACAATAGATAATTGAGTTAAATGTTTTCAGAAATCACGACAGAAAATTTGAGGTAATTAATTTTAAAAATAACAACAGATAATTTAAAATAACTATTTTCAAAAATCTCGACAGATAATTTAAGATGGAGGTGGTAAATTATGCACCTTATTAGGCCTTGACCCTTGGTGGCCCCAGTGGACATCCAATTGCAAAGATGAAGAATTTTGACCCCTATTTTCCCCCATTTCTCGGCTTGAACCTCCTAAGCTTAAGTCAAGATTGTGGTCACTACACTCTGAAAAAAAAAACCTAATTATCAATATTTTACAAATTTAATTTATATATATCGACAGTATAAATAAATTTATTCAATAGAAATTAAAGAAAAATGCAATTTAAATTACCACTTGAGTTAAGTTCATTTTCATAAATGCTGCGATCGAAGTTGGTGACTGCATCCTTCCCATTACACTTGATCGCAGCTTTATCATAAGCCCTGTTAAATAAAAGCGGAAAAAGTGCATTAAAAATATATATTTTTATTAAATTTACCTGAGAAAAGTTGAATATTTGAACTTTAAACATAGAAATTACTGAGTTGATCTAATTTAATTAAATTTTAAAAATGAGTCGACTTTTGAAAAAAGAAATCTTGACAAGTAATTTGGGATTGCAATGACACACCTGGCAGCTTCAACTTCAGTATCAAAAAGGCCTAAATAAACATACCTGTTCCAAATAAAAGAATTCAATTATAAAAAAAAAAATGTTCATTAATTCCACTTTTTTGTAAAACTTATTCATAATAATAATGAGAATAATTTTTTTTGTGTGTCTTTACTTTTTGCCCAAGAATTGTCCCATTCTAGCTTCCCATCTACCACATTTGTGCAAAGTGACTCCTCTATACTTGGAGCTTCCTCTTGGAAAACCAGTACTTTGTCTCCTTAGTACATGCACAAATTCTTCCTTGGTTAAATTGCTCATCTATCATCGACATATCCCCAAAAAAATGAACAAACAGTTATATATATATATATATATATATGCTTCCAACTAAATTTTGACACCAAAAATCTGAAGCAAAAAATTACTGTTTATGATAAGGCAAAGGGTAAAAGTAAAGTACTCCCAATCAGACACACACAACACAAAAACACATCTAGATGCTTTCTCATGTGTATGTCATTCTGATCAATTATTACCATAAGTGAATACGTGAGGTTCAAGCGAATTTAATATTTTTTTCAATCGAAATAGAAGGATAATTTTTTAGATGGATATTCAGTTAAGTAGTTTTTTTTTATTTATCTCAATTCATGTAATAAAATTCAAATTTCAAGAGTTAAATCATGTAATTTTGACTATAAATTCAGTAATGAAATACTAAAGTTACTTGTATGAAAATATTGATGATTCAAGATATTTAAAAAAGTAAATGAAATAATAACGATTAAAGAAAGACATAGTTAAATCTTAAAATCTAAAAACTATAATGTAAATTTAGATGAAGGGAGTAATTATTTTAGGAAGTCAGTTTTAATTCTTTGTTTAAGAAAATTTGAATCAAAAGAAATATGAATTCTGAGAGGTAATAGTTGTAGAATGAATGATCATATGAGAAATTAAACATAAATATAATATTATATATACATATATGGAAGTTCATCACTTTTTTATAAATAGATTAGATTTTAATGTGATTATCTTCAATATTAAGCTGAAATTTTGAATGCATAACCTACCTGTTTTAAGTCTTCTTCATAATCCTCCAAGGTAAAGTTTATGTCCGCCTCCGCTCCCCGAAACTTGATTGCTGCCCTATCATATGCACTACCACACATTCCAAACCTTCAGTCTCTCCGAAAAATTTAACTTTTTTGAAAGTGTTTGATACGAATGAAGTCAAAATATTTCTCACAAGAAAGTCAACTTTTTTGTGTTCCATTTTCAACAAAAAAACATACAATTTAAATGACTTTCGTCATATCAAACATTTTTTACATCTTCCCTCAAAAAATGAAGAAAATTGTGAAAAATGACAGAAAGAATTATGTAGCTCACCGAGCTGCTGCATGTGCTGTATCAAATCCACCTACACAAATAATATAAACTCCCCGTTCACCAATATTGATCTTCAAGAACATCAAAACAATAAAGAATATATCCATAGATTTAAATAAAATAAATTAAACTTACCTAGATAAACTTGTTTCCCACAATCCCTAAAGCAAATTAGATATATATATATATATATATGAGATTTTTGTTATCCAGTTCTTGCTTTCTGGAAGTCAAGTTAATTAAAATACTTCCGAGGTGAAAATAAAATAATACTAACCATATGTGTGACTCCCACCGGCCAGTCCTCCGGTAAAAGGTAACACCACGGTATTGTGAACTCCTGGAGCGTGGTCCACGTCGGCTCTTTTTGATTGGTTGTTGTTGAGACATCTCAATTGGATTACCCAATAAACCGGTGACAAGTGGCGGTTCCGATTCACAAAATTTAATTCCAGCCCATGGAGCCCTTGGAAAATTTGTAGATTCATTGTCCACCGGAAAAAACTGCCGGGTAACTACCGGCGGTGGTTCACTCTCCAAATTGTCGTCGGTAACTGAAAAACCGAAAATTTTACTAGGTGTACTTCTCTTTTTTTTACCTTTTTCACCGTCTTCTGATGATGAATTACTGTCCTCTACAAGTAGTACCGCGGATGAACTTGAATTTGATACCGATCCAACCCGTTTACCTTTTTCATCATCCGATTCATCCTCCATTCTTCGATCGGGTGAATCATTTAAGTTCCACATAACATAAATTGATGGAGAAGAAAGATGGAACCTATGACTTATAGAGAAGAGTTAAGTTGTTGGGGAAAGTTTTTTTTAAGAAAAGAAAAAATAATTAGAAGAGAGAGATGATAAATATGTGATGTGTCTTCGACTTAGTATTTTACTAGATCTTGTTTGTGCTATTTCACCTATTTAGCTGCCCAATACAGCAATAAACGAGGCTAGTTTCGGAACAATAAGCCGAAAGCACCCCCCACCCCCTTACTTTCTAGATCCCTATCATCCAATCCAACTTTGTTTTCCTTGGGGGGGGGGGGGGCTTAAGGTTCGAAATTTTTGCCATATTTTTCCTTGGTTAAGTTTATTGTATGAGATTTGTCTAGTATGATTTATCTATTTTACATAGTTTGCACGTTAAATATTGGTTCTTTTTATACGTTGTTCTTACTATAAATCCTTAATATATGTCAATTCACAAAATTAATGCATAAATTTCTTGTTATTTTACCATTGATAGTTAATGAGTTTTGAAAAGATATATTTGATGAACTAGAAGAGATAAAAAACAATTAATGTATATTAAATAAGGACAAAATAGAAAAATTATTTTTTTCCTTAATATAAGTGTCATTACAAAAAGGTGATGGTGGAATCTTCGTAGCTCAGTTGGTTGGCTACCTGAACTCCCACCTTATTGGTGCGAGTTCGATTCCCCACGTTATAACTACTTATCTCAAATAATCTACCCGCTCATTCATTTCATTTTGGTATTATATTTTGATATGATATAGAATTTAAATTTTTTTTGTCACATATAATAAGTATTATTTTCATTTTATTTTATGTGTCTTAGTTGAACTGAATACAAAATTTTAAAAAATAAATAAGATATGTGTAGTATATCAAAATATCTTTTGAATCGTATAACTTTAAATGTGTCATAGGAGGTAGAAATTAAAGATTTATTAATAATAAAAATGTCATTCATTTTTAATCATAAAAAAAAATTAAGAGAGATAAATTAAAATAAAAAGTACATAGATAAAAACATACTATTAAAGATAAATTATAAAATATTAAAATTAAATATCCCAACCTATAATTTTCTATTTCTCTACACGTTTTAATGTACTGTACTAATCAGTATTGTCTGTTTATAATCTCTCTACATTTAATCTTTCTCTTTTTACTCTTTTTTTAATTTGGTAAACTAAAAAGGATTTCTCTTCATACTCTTTGATGAAAGAAATACTGTGTACCAACAATTTTCTGATATCAAAATCTATCTGATATTATCTTATAGGCCAAAAGAATTTAAAAATCAAAAAAGAAAAAATTAATTGAGGATGTGGCTTATCAGTCAGTGGTACGAGTGGAGCATCATAAAATTTTAAGTTTAATTTCCAATAGAGATAAAAATATTAAATATTTTTTTTAATATGTCTTAATTTTAGTAGACGGAGCTGAAGAAAATTGAATTGCGTCACACATGTGAGTCATCTCAGATTCATATTAATATTAATAATATATATTTGTTATATTTATTTATTTATTAATAAAAGAAAAGAGATAACTATTTAAAAGAGACTTACTTTTCTGATTTCTTCTCTTTTATCATTTTTCCAAATTACTCAAAAGTTCCTATGAAAATTCTTTGAAGGTTTCTTCTAAAAAAAAAAAAGTGTAGGGATAAAATCTATAAGAAGGTATGAGTTTAGACCGTGAATTTTTTGATGTAGTTCAGATTTATTTACATGTAATTGCATCATTAAATTAGTGAAATAAATTTAATGATCCTGCAAACTAAGTGTTTGATTAAATTTTTTAAGAACTAATATAATAATTTATTGGTGAGAAAGTGATAAATATCTTGTAAAATTAATCAAGTCTAATTGAAACATCAGGATTATCAATTTTTAAAAAAAAAAATAGGAAAGAAAGAAGCATCTCTCTTTTACGCAACTTTCCGACGTTAACCAAATCGAAAAGCATTTCCCTCCACACATAATAATCACTTACCTTTATTTTTCCTTTTTACTTTTTTTTTGTACTTCCTATTTATGGAAATTGAAAGCACCAAGACTTTGAAGGATGATTTAATACTCAATTACTTTTATTAGCTATTGTAATTATCATTTCTTGTTTAGGGAAAAATGTTAAATTTGTCTTTATATTATTCTTGTTTAATTAATTTTACTCTTTGTTACGTGTTTTTTTTCCTTCATTCTTTAGTTGTCTTTCTCTATTTGAATGTTTTGTTTTATTTAAAAAAAAATTATCAATATAATTTTTTTTATAATTTAAAATTATTCTCATATTTTTGCTAGATTTCAAATGCAAAAAGTAAGACTATTTTCTAACTAAGGGAATAATATTAGATTACATATCTAATAAAAGGAAAATTTACTCGATTAATTAATACCAAAAAAAGGAAATTGATCCTTTATTTTTCATCATCTTACAAATGTCCTTTTATTTTTATTTTTTTTAGTTTGTATTATGTTGCTTCATTTATATTCTATCTTGTTATTTTGGTGTAATTTTTTCTTGAAATTATGCTTTGATAACTTCTCTTTTGAATAACTTTTATACTTCATAAAAGCAAGGATAAGATCGGCATATACATTATTCTATCTCACTTGTGAAATCATGCTAGATATGTTGTTATTATTATATTTTTTTGTTCCAAAATATCACTTTTAAAAAAAATTTCCTCATTTTATCCTTAATTATAGTAAATACTTTTGAAGATCACATATAGATCAATTACAACACATAAATAGAATAAATATTCTAAAAAATGATATATTAAGACATAAATAAAAATAAAATACTCAAATATTTTCTTATTAATAATCTATACTATATTAAAAGTGTGAAGTCTCTTAAAAATATTGTTTGAATTTTTTGCGCTTCATTAGAAATCTCTTCTTTAAATAAAATCTTCTTTTCACCATTTTTCTTTAAATTATTATTTAATTATATTTATAATATTGAATTTTAAAATATATGGAAAGAAGAGATAAAATAGTAATAAGGACTTCTAGCCATGGAAAGACTTTTAAATCTTCCTTGTTTGATAGATAGATTTTTACTTCTTCCTTGTTTGAATCAAGAAAATACCCTATAACCACTAAAAAAAAATTTTAATTTACCATTAGTTTTCATTAGTGATAGAATCTCTCGATATATAAGATCTTTTTAAAATAAATAATTTATCAAAATTAGCGAATCATTTACCTTTTTTATAAGTTTATAATTAAATTTAATATTTTCATGTAATGTTTGTTATCAAATAAAGTACATACTTTGACCACGAACTTTTATGCATACAACAAGACTAGATTAACCTAATTTAACAAGACTAGTTTAACCTAAAGGTTGTAGTCATTCCAATTGTTTTTTATGTTGTTTTTACCATATGTGTAATGAAGAAAGGTAAATTAATGGATAGGGGTAAATTTGAAAGAAAAAGATGATTTGAAAAGTTATTTGTGAGGGCCACAAGAAGAAGGGTAGTAGGGTTTGGTTCTCAGAAAAAGGGAAATGGAATAATAGCAATAAAAGGAAATATTTTCCAGAATTGTCCAATCCAAGAGTACAGGAGTAGGACCCAATCCCTTTGTCCCATTTTTTAAAAATTATTTCCTCTTCGAATACACCAATTACTTTCTCAACTATGTACCTCGTATTTATTAACACCCAAAAACTTTCACCACTCTCACTCTTTCAAGCGCGTGTGCCCACTTCTATGGGTTGTTCAGTATGGACGATGGGATAGATAAAATTACCTTATTATGTTACTATATATATTAAAATAATTTTCAGATTAATTAATATCTCTAATTAGACATAATGCATGAAGGCCTTAGGCATGATCTCTTTCGTCAACTTACATTATACTTTGCAGGAATGACATAATGGGTAATTTCCAACTCATTTAACATGAGCGAAAAAAGTGCCAAACTTATATTACCAATTTAAAAATGATTACTTAAATGGATAAATTGGGTACAAAAGGCTCATTCATTGAAAAGAAATGTGGTACTCTTTTCGCCTCATTTTATATGACATCCTTTCTTTTTTGGTCTGTCCCAAAAAGAATGTTATCTTACTCAAATTGAAAATGTTTTACCTTTAAAATTTTCTTTTTACCCTTAATAAAATGATTCTCAACTACACAAATATCTAAGAATGATTTTAGACCACAAATTTCAAAAGTTTTTTTTTCTTAACATCGTGTCAAGTCAAAGAGTGTCACATAAAATGAGCCGAATGTAGTATAATAGTGTTATTCTTTTTGAGTGTAGATGGTCGGATAGAGATGGATAAGGCAAAGGGAAAAATCATATTCATTTTGAAGTCAAAAATAAAAAAATTTTAAATTTTTTTTTAAAATAAACAAAACTTTTGTTCGAGGGGCGAGGATTTGAAAATTTTAAGATTTTTTTTCGGGGTGTGGGGGGGAGGGGGAGGCGGGGTGAATAAAAAATTTTAAGATTTTCTTTTTTAAAAAATATTATTTTTTCTTTTACATTTTCTTTGATAAAGGAGAGGGAGGTGGGGTTGGGGGGGATTAGGATGTCTGGGTAGGCGATACTAAAAAATAAATTAATTTTTTTTAAGAAAGAATAATTTTTTTAGGGGGTGGGAGTGTTGGTAGGGTGTTGGGTGTCGGGTTAGGAGCACGGATAATAATTTTTAATTTTTTTTAATGGAGATGGGTTGAGGGCGAGGATTGGGTAAAAGGACTTACTTTTGAAACTTTTTGCATGATCTCTATCATAATATAAGTATTTATATTTATCTATATTATCCATTGGGTAATTAATTTTTACTCATTTAAAATATAAGTCGAATCGAATTTTTTATTCATTTTTGTTTAACTCATTTTTTATCAATTCATATCTCGATCTATTCATTTGTCACTCCTAATACAGTGTAATGAGAAACAGGTTTATAACTACTCAATTGAGGAACTTAGCCTACTCGAATATCAAACTATTGCAACAAATAAGCTACAACTGATGATCTTCCTTCTTCTTCATGTTCACAAACGCAAAATCATCTAATAATAATTATTATTATTATTATAAAAATAATTAATACACTACTCTTTTAAAAATACCTTGAAATGGTTGGATCAATTTTCAGTCCTATGAGCATAAGTTGTTAATAACAACCCACATTCAAGAGATCTCAACCTATTAATTTTCTTTACACTAAAAAATTCAACCTAGGTTAATTTCCACCACTATGATCAATCTAATGTTATTCTAAGGATTAAAGAATCAAACAAGTATTAGATTGATGGAAAAATTTAACTTGAAGAAAAAAATTGACGGAAAACTGAAAAAATCACCCCTCCCTTGCCCTTTTTTGACTTTGGAGGAGTTTGGGAGTAAAATTACGCTCTAGGTCAGAAAAACGCATTTAATAGCGAGTATTCTGTCATGATGATCCCACTATGATTCTTAATCTTGACATTGCAATCTCAGCTTGGACAGTGTTTAGTAAAATGATTATAACTTTTTACTTCAGATTTCAAATATCGTAACTTTGGTAACGTTGGAAAGAAGATTCATATATGTGTAGTTTGAAAAGTTCCGAGCTACCTATAAGTCATTATAGGATGAGAGTCATGGTTGTTTGAAATTGCCCTTAGTTTAAATTTAAGCTTAAAGCTAAATTGGTAAGGCACTTTCAATTTAACTTTGTGAGAGAGGCATTGTATGAACTTGATTCATAACTAATGCACTTGTACTCCAAGACATAGATCCTGAATTTATGACGATTGAGATTCATATATTCTTAATGCAGATATTTTTAGTAACAACAGAGTAGTTTGTTACAAAAATATTTTAAAATCTCTAGGTCAAAGTTTGTTCAATACTAAAATTTTATTTTACCAAGTATAATTTTATTTTTTTATTTTTATTTCGTTTGATACAAATCTACGTGACGAGTATATTATAGCTATGAGTTATGACTTATGATATATATGTTATACATTACGACATATTTGTTATGCTTTATGGAGCTATTATGATATGAAAATATAAATTTATGCACATAAAAAATATGTATTATTTTAGTAGCAGAGATAATTTTATCTCCTTATTTATTACTTAAAATTTTAAAAAGAAAAAAAAATCCCTCATATTTAAGGACAAAAATTAAATCTACTAAAAGGGGCACTTGTGTTGATGACTCTTTCAAGTTGAGATGGGTTTAAGAAGGAAGAGACAATGGTTTAATGAAACTATTTGATACCATTAGAGTGTGCATATATAGTATGAAAGAGAAAGAAATTGCTTGTAGGGGTGGCAATTGGGCGGGTTGGGTCAAATTTGAGCGGGCTATAATGAGTCAAAATAACAAATGAGTCAAGACCCAACCCAACCCAAATTTACTTGGATCAAAATGGGTTGGGCCAAAACGGATTGAGTAACGAGTTATAGAGCGGGTCAAGACTTAATCCAACCCAATTTTTACTTAGTCTACTTATTTTATTTGTTCAATTTTTACTAAGTCTACTTATTTTATTTGTTCTTTTTTTAATATTTTAGTACTTAATTAAATTATGTTTTTCTTTTTTATGGTTATATAAAACATATCAAACTAAAAATGAGTGTTTTGAAAATATTTTAGCAAGATTTCTCTCAAGTCAATTCGGGTTGTATATCAACCCAATTTTAAATGAGTTGGGTTGAACTAGGTTGAGCTAATAATTGGGCGAGTTATTAATCGGCCCAAACTTTAATGAGGTGGGCCGGGTTGGACTTAATTTTGTTACCCTTAACTGGTTGATACCATTATAGTATATAGATACCACCAAAGTTTAGAGTTTAATAGATAAAATTGCATTTTTAATAATTTTTTAAATTATTTCTTAAAAAAAAGTCTAATCCTATATGATACCGATATGATATCAATATAATAGTAAGCGTATCATGGAGGATTAGACTCAGTACTATATAATACCATAGTAGGTATCATATACCGTCGGAGTGTCATAGAGTAGTGATACAAACGTCATGCGTAAAATAAGAAAACAGAAAATGACGCTAGCGGATAAATAATGTAAGTTAGGTCTATTTTTGATAAATAGTTTTATAATTAGATTTTTTTTGTGTGTAATTTTTTTTATTTTTTAAAGGGTGAGACTTGCAAGATCCAACCCATTGATAATAATCACTTCCCAACTTGGAATACTTGACTTGAGAAGCCCAAAAGTAGACGTGAAAAAGGGAAATAAAAGGGAAGAAAAGGACGTGAATAGCACCGGAAGAATAAGAGCGTGGAGCTGACGAAGTAGTAAAGGCAAAGTAGTGCATATGATAGCTAAGCTACACTGATAAACAGATTCTCAAATAAACGTATTTTATTTTATTTGGAATTCGATATTTATATCGAAGTTTAATCTATATTTATATTTATATTATATACTATATTAAAAGTATAAAGTTTCTTAGAAATGTTGATTAAACTTTTTATCTTTTATTAAAATAATTTTTTAAGACAAAATCATCTTTTTATTATTTCTTAGTTAATTTTTTTTTATGTTTTTAGTTTCAAGATTCACTTTTAGATTAAAATTTCTTTATATTTATAATTCACTCTTGATTTAGGACTATTATATATGAATAATTGTCAAGATTATGAAGGAAATAATATTTTTCTAATATTTTGAGGCTTTTGAAATTGACTAAAATTTTTATTATAAAAAATTTTGTTAATAAAAGTATGTATATATCAAGTTTAAAAAGAAAAAGATTAATTAAAATTGCGTTGAAACATTAAACTATTCATTTTATATTTAGGAGTCTTTTCTCAAAATTAAATGAGGGTTCCCAAGAAACAGCCTCTCTACTTAGGTAGTGGTAAGATCTGCGTACATTTTACCCTCCCCAAACCCCACTTGTGGGATTTCACTGGGTATGTTGTTGTTGTTATTGTTTCTCAAAATTAAATTTTAATCAATTAATTATTTAACTCCTAATCATTCAACTCCAAATTATTAGTTTATGTATTCATAAACTATTAACATATCTAATTGAATTGATTTTCTCATTTTTTTTGTCTAAAACAAAGTATTTTAATGAAAGATAAAAAATTCAAACAATATTTCTAAGGGCCTTCACGCTTTTAATATAGTATAGATTATTATTATATGTATACTTTTTTTTCATTCACACTTATTTTATTTCTCATATTTTATGAAAGAAAAAAAACACAATAAAAAACTCAAATAACAATAATTATATGTGAAAAGAATCATATATGTCCCTACATGATTTTTTTTAAAACTAGAAATAAAAAAATAATTTAAAACTATTATTTTTCAATTTTTGTGACATAAAAGGCTATATGTTAGTATTTTTAAAATGGTGAGAATATATATGAGCCATATTTATAATGGTAAAGAGATATGTGAGCTCCTTTTGTAAAGACGGTATATCAGCTTCAAATACAAAGTTGAGGAGTACATTAGGCCCTTTTCCTTTTAAAATTAAACTTTTTTATTAAGCTTAATATGTTAGTAACGTCAATATAATTATTAACATATAGTACTTAATTTCTTGGTATAAGTGAAAATTTATTTACAAAAAAAAGAATATATACAGCTCACTCGAGATCAAAACTAGGCTTCATCATACTGGACCTTGGTAGCTATCTCTTTACAAGTTCATGATGAACACTAATTATATTATTTGGGATTACCTTACTTAAAACCTTGCCAAACAGCGTATAGGTTTTCTTAAAAAGCGTGAAACATTACTTGTGAGATATTATAATGTCAAAACATACATTTATATCATCAATAAAAAATGTGGTACAACAGATGAGATTATCACGAATTTAGATATAGTTGAACTCCAATATGAATATAAAATATTAAATTAAAAAAAAGGAAGAAATTCAAACCAAAAAAAATATTTATCGTTGAAAAAAGATAAAGTTTTGATGCTCTAGTCAACTCTAATGGGCTAGTTTCCCTCAACTCAACACCCAAATTAATTGTTATATGTCATTTTAATTTAATAAGTGTAAAACAATTATTTGAAAAGAGCAAACTCATACTATTTAATAAAGATGTCTTCTTTTGGAAATCCTAATCAACGTGTATTGGTATTTCGTCTTGTTAGATGTTGTATTTCCAAATCTTTATTTCCATGTTGGGAAAGATAATTAATACACATATTATTATATTATTAGTGATATAAGGTTTTAAGGTGGCCACGACAACCTCAATTAACATGGGCCATTCATTTCTCTCTAGGTGGTATTAATTAATTTATTTACTACAACGAGGTTAGACATTATTTATAAATTTATAATTGTTAGCACTAGCATTTTTTTAAAATTATTTTATAATGATGTCCACCATGTCTTTGTCTCCTTCCAATTCATCAGACCCCAGGTGATGAAAGAATAATTTAAGGAAAAAATGATTAAAAATCTTTATTAGTTGGACCTCTCTATAATTAATCCATAATTGTTTTTTCTTCTGTGATCATTCACCCTTTTTTAGCAAAGCGACAGGTTACTAGGTTTGTGTGATATAAATGCATTTCAATAGAAAAACTAATATCCAATTTTATGATTTCACATGAATAAGAAGTTGTTTGGTCAGAAACAAATTATTTTGGAATTAATTATTTCAAAATAAATTATTTTATTATATATATAGAATAATTATCACGCCTCGAAAGTATAACATGAATGTGATTGACATTCAAAAATTATTGTTGGTCGCAAATGAACCCTTGGCTAGCTTGCTCATTTAGCAGTAGACTCAATTTAAAAAAATATTCAAGCGGGCTAGTCAATCATCAAAAGCAACATGTATAATGAATTGGGAAACAAGCAACTCATAAACAACTCGATATTAGAAACTCAATCACAAAGTAATGATTTTTCAAAAGCAGACTCCAACCTAATACTGTTTTATTCAGTCTCTGAAGCCTCTATCTATTTATAAAAACGTATTGGGATAGATTCACGGCTACCTCAAAGAACTACACAATCAAAGTAAACTGAAATAAAAGATCCCTTCGAAGGCAAGGACGACACACCAAAAGATGAAATGAATGAATCTTTAATGAGGGCCTGTTGAGGATCTCTAGCACCTATATTTGCATCATGAAATGATGCAACATCGAATAACGTCAGTACATGAAATGTAAGGTATATAAAATAGTTGAAAAAATAAACTCAAGATATGCTCAATAACATGAATACTCAACTCAAGATAAAGCATGCAAATTTAGCAAATAAAACAATGCTTTATAAATGTACTCAAATAGACGTAGTCTTAGAAAAATAATAATTATTTATCTTTGAAGAGTTTCTCTAACCGACAACCATCACTTATGAGCTAGTGACGATACAACGAAATGTTATCGTTTTCACAGTCGTCCTATTCCTTGCCAGAAGAGTTGTAAGGGATCCCTCATGGAACCAATACCTCAAAACTCAAGCTATTAGATTTTGCAACTGCAAATATGTTTTTAGATTTGGAAACCATGAAATCCATCTACGAATAGTGGTTTGATGGACGGGTCATAGATCATGCTCATGGAAAAAGTATTGTGACTCAACTTGCAGGATTTTAGTTCCACGAAATTTCATTTATGATCCGTAAATAGATCTAAGAGTCACAGGTGCAGTTCACGGAATCCAATTGATGAAGGAACTACATTTTTCATTTTAACTTTTAGGACTTATCTGAGTTAGATTATTTTTAACTTTTAGGACTTATCTGAGTTAGATTATTTAGGAAGTGTTACAATATCTCCCCTTGGGATCATTCATCCTCAGATAATGATAAAGCTAAAGGATTACTCAAGACACGAATACAATGAAAAAACTCAAATGCTCAAATATTCAAATGCTCAAATATTTAAATACTCAAACTATCACGTCTCGGAAGGGTACCTTTTACGTGATCGTACTCAGAAATCATTGCTGGCTCCCAAGTGAACCACTTGACCTAATTACACATTCAATCAAATCAGCAGAAGACATAAAATAAAGAGACAATATGATAGAAAAATCAAATCATTAATCTAATTCAATGTATAGAGGCCATAGGCAACAATCAAACTCCAAATCTATGACATAAGAATAGTTTTAAAGGAAATCAGTCAAGAGATAAAGATCTCAACATCAACTCATCTCTATCTAGTCTATGAAACCTCTATCACTACTATCTAGATGATGCCAATGACAGGTTCATGACTACCTCAAATAAAATAAAAGCAAAAATAAATTCTAATAGTTAGATGATAGAAATATGAAAATCCTCCGAAAGCAACGAGGACTCACCAATTAGCTGAATGCGAATAGATCCTCAAAGGTGCACCTGTTGATGATCTCTAATACTTGTCTCTACATCATAAAATGATACAGACCCAAATGGATGTCAGTACGTGGAATGTATGAGTATGTAAAATAGCTAAAAAGTAAGAACACAATCAAAGATACTCAACTTAACAATCAAATCGAATTAAAAGACTCAACTCAACCATTAACCATTAAATCAACTCCACCATCAACTCAATTCAAGAAGATAAGGAACTCAATCAGAATGTCAAAAGTCTAAAGTAAAAACATAGTTTAGACAGAGACTAATCCAATCCAATCTAATCTAATCAGAGTACTATCAAGATCTTTTTAGGAGTTTATCTAACCGACAACCATCACCTTTGAGCCAGTGATGATACAACAAAGTGATATCATTGCCACATCCATCTAATACCTTACCAGAGCAAATGACATCCCATCATTGGATCCACAATCAATAACATTAAGTCCTCTTTCGGGACAATAGGAAAACATCTAATTTTATGGTTCATTCCTCTCCTATATTGGCTACGTAGTTATTGAGTTTGAGTTGAACTTACTCTTACTCAATTCGATGCTCGATACTCCTTTCAAGACTCAATACTCATAAAATAATCAATCTCCATCTAGCCAATCAATAATTCTCATAAGTACTCTTACCAATCCATCACAATTAAGCCTTTCAGCCTATTAATCATCCAATCAATTTTCAATCACATCTTTCAAGAGCGATTTAGATAATCAGTAAAAGGGTTATCAATTTAGATTATTCATTTGAGTTCAATTTATGAGGACTCATAAGAACATCCAATTCTATCAACACTATTATCATGCCCACATTACAATCACAATCACAATCAACATTCATCATGTGAAGGTTCTAGACTCACCTAATAGGCTCATCATGCAATCTTTTTAATAATTAAAAATCTAGGGTTTATGCTTAAAATAGGAATTCAAACCATTTGTTCAAGAAATAAGTTTATAAAAATCATCAACTATACATTATAAGCAAAATAAGTTAAACATTATAGAAGTTTTAAAAAATAACACAATCATGGGGTTATCAATTCCATCACAACTCATCCTACCACAATCTTGGGGCACATGGAAGAACAATTCAATGATTTAGGTTAGTCTTACATACCTAAAAATCTATATTACAATTGAAATTTGATGAATACTAGTTTTTTTGGAGAAAATCTTTGATCTTGAAACCTTGATACTTGTTCTTGAGAAAAGAAATTCTCTTTATAATTTCTTTAGAGTGCAAGAACTTGAAAAAAATACTAATTAAAGGGCTTCTCTTTGGTTCTTAAATTTTTTACTTAGAATCTTTAGAGTTCTTAATAAAGAATTTCAATTCTTGAAAAAGAAGAATAAAAAATCCTTTCTTGGAATTGTTGAATTCATTTTCTTGAAACCCTAGGTTATGATTTAAGATTTTTCTTAGAGATTCATGAATCAATGAAGAAATTTAGATTGAGAAGCTTGAAATTTATGGAGAATAACTTACCTTGATGAGGAATCTTTAAAGCTAGCCCTAACTTGATGATTTTCTTGATGATTCTTTATCGTTTAAGTTTAGGAATGAAGAAGAGGGTTTCACTTATGAAAAACTGATGTTTTATGTATTTTGGGATATTAAAATAAATTCCCAAGTATTATAGGATAATATTGCCCTTAAAACATAATAAAAAGATGTCATTTAATTTATCTAGAAAAGTCTGGGTTCACTCCACGTTGCAGAGCTGTCACGGATGGACCCTTCTATGAATGCTTTTGGAAAGATAATTAAAAGAGCTTTAATTTGATATATTATAAATCACCAACTTATTATGTTTTGAGAGATATGACCATTTGAAATTGACCCTTCTATGAACTCATACCAAAACTTAGCCGATGAAAATGTTTTAAACTTGGCTTGACCTTGGGCATCACTTATGACCTCAAAACCAAATCCAAACACATTTCAATAACTTAGAGAAGGAACTTAACATATACTCACAACTTTGAAGTTATTGGATCACCTAATTCCACAAAGTTTCATATCAGAACTCAATCGGTAAGGAAATTTTTAAGTCAACTTTGTGCTAAGGAATTTTTGTGATCTTTATTCATCTCAAATATATTCTCACAATAAGAGATTGACTTTAACACCTATACTCAATTAAGAATCATCTATTACAATATTATATCATATGAACGATGGCTCAATCTTAGCTAAAAGAATTGGGGTATAACACAAACTCAAAAATACAAATTGACTCAAAGATAAGAAAAAATAATATGACCTTTGAAATCCTCAATAGAAGGCATGAGTAGATGCGAGCATATGACTTTCATATCCTTTTGAGCTTTCCTTATAGCCTCCTCAACAAACTGATTTCTCCACAAGACTTTAACTGATGCAACCTCCTTGGTTCTCAACTTACAAATATATTGACCAAAGATGTGGACAAGCTATCTTTTACACCAATGCTTTTAGTAAGAACAACAAGAGAAGGATTCCCCAGGAACTTCTGAAGTATTAAAATACGAAATACTAGATAAGTACTGGCTAACTTTGGGGGGAAATCTAACTCATAAACTACATCACCAACCCTATTTATAATAGGATAAGGGATAATGTTGTGAGGACTAAGTTTTCCATTCTTTTCAAATCTCATAGCACTTTTTATGGGTGAAATCTTCAATATACCCAATTGTTCATCTCAAACCCTAAATATCTTCTTCTGACATCGGTGCAAGACTTCTGGCAGGTAGTTCATAATCTCTTTTAGATGATTTTCACCTTCTTCATATCTTGATGAACCACATCTGGTTCAATTGACTTAGCCTCACCAACTTTAAATAAACCAGTAGGTGATGTACATCTCCTCCCAAAAAGAGCCTCATAAGGAGCCATCTTAATATTTGATAGAAGCTATTATTATACACAAACTCAATGAGAAGCAAGTGGTCATCCCAATTACCCTTGAAATTCATAATACAAGCTTACAGCATATCCTCCAAAATTTGAATTATACATTCTATCTTTTCGTCTGTCTAAGTTGTCAAAAGTTGGATTTTGGATCATTTTGGTGGAGTTTAGAAGTTGGATTTTGAAAAATTTGTAAAATGTTGAAGTAAATAAAGAGTTTTTAAAGGCTTAAAGTTGGAAATTTTGAGTTTTATGGTCATCTTGAGTTTTGAGTGTCAAAATACAATTCTATCAATTTCATCAGCTCTGAAATGCAGAATCTAGTCTAGGATAACTTACGAAACTGAATTTTGAGTTAAACCGGAGATTTTAGATCCATAGTTGTATTTTTAGTTGATTTTGGATCCTTATTTGAATTTGATCAATATTCAAAGTTGGGAAGCTCATTTTAAAATTTCAACAATTTCAGTGGTTCCAGATAGTGAAACTAACACTAGAAATGATCTTGTTATAACATATATGAATTTTTTTGTATTTCGGGTCGAGGAGACCTCAGAATCAAATTCTGATAGTTCTATTGAGTTTGAAATGTCACTTTTATTAGGATTTCATATATGGTTTGTGTTCATGGGGTTTCGAAA
The DNA here is from genome assembly GCA_000787875.1 of Solanum virginianum. Lineage (NCBI taxonomy): Eukaryota > Viridiplantae > Streptophyta > Magnoliopsida > Solanales > Solanaceae > Solanum > Solanum virginianum. Next base: position 11,841 of record BAUE01033122.1, on the reverse strand, counting down.
GAATCTCAAGGGTCCTTTTCATGAAATTCTATGTTGTGTTGTTGATATTTGGTGCAATCTGAAATGTACTCTGTGTTCACGCCCTTCTCTTTGTATTGGCGGAGGTCAAATATTTAGACCTCCATGTTCGCGGGTAAAGGCCAATCAATAAATCAAACCATTCATCAATCAGACTCTAGGACACCTATTATCATTCAAACTCGAATAGAAAGGAACTCAAGGAATAGGAAAGAATCATTACCATCAACTCTCTCATCATTAACATCTTGACCTCTGCGATCGGGGGGATGGGTCCAGTGTTCGGAGAGGGTAGGTCCCTCATGACCTCCGTGTTCACGGTTACCCATCCGCGTTCGTGGAGGGCTAAAGTTGCCTCAATAGAATGTCTTTTTAAAATAGCTTATTTTGTTATTTTTCATCATTTTCAAACCTCCAAGCTTCGTTTTAGAGAGGATTTTCAAGGTTCTTCAAGGAAAATCTATTGGGTAACCAATTTCTATCTTATTTCCTTAATTTTCATTGATTAAACTGTATTTTAAAGTTAGAATTTGGTGTTTTTAATTTGAGAATTTGGGGATTTTTTATATTTTATTTCCTAATGCTAAATCGATGATTTTGACCTCATTTTAATTTCATTTTTGAAACGGTCTTCGCCGTTGAAGTTGTTCTTATTTGGGAACATTTTCATGTACTAATTTTTAGATTTTGGACACTTTTTTTTGACATGAGATCTTTGATCATTTTTCCCTTTTCATTCAAATTTCTTGATTTTAGTGTCATTAGATCCGTTAGTGATAGTGATGCTATATTTGAATAGATTGTGGTGATTTGAATTATTGATGAAGGGGAAAAGCCATGGATTTGAATTGAGTTGAGACTTCTTCCAAGGAAAGTGGACTTCTAACCTTTTGTTAAGTATGATTGGACCTTCTATACTCCTATATGTGTGGAATGGAGTGCTTAGGGTATAATTGTATCTTCATAGGCTTTGATCATGTGATTTTGGTTTGAGAAATTTTTCATGTTCTGAAATCCTGACTTGTGAGTTAATTGTGGATTCATGATACATGTGATTTTATGAATTATTTGATATTGATGTAGAGATAGTACTTATATTGATATGTGAATGATAGTACTTATATTGATATGTGAATGATATGGAAGCTTTGAGATTATGATGATATTAAAACTGTGATGAGATTGAGATTGTATGTATTGCATTCACTATTATTTGTGTATTATTACTTGTGATGTCTACAATCTAAAGATATGCAGGGTAACATGTGGGTTGGTGGTTGAGGTTTCTATCGATTAATGATTAGTTGAGGTTTCTATCGATTGATGATTAGTTGAGATTTCTACCGGCGAGATGAGGTAATATGCCAGCTCATGAGGTGTTTGAGGTTGTTTCCGGACGAGTGAGCATTGGTCGAGGTCATTGCCGATAATGCTAATGGATGCATGGTTCTTGTGTGGCTCCCATGTATCCCTCCTTAAAACTGTCAAAGAGGACCACGAAACTCCATTTACGGGCCGTGATTACTTTTATGGGTCGTAAGTGACCTTTCGTAGATGAGAGGTGCTCAAAAATTAGGTTACTAGAAATTGGACCTGAAATCTACGAACCCCTTTCTATGAGCCGTAGAATGGACCACGAGTCATCTTGTTAATCATGGTTCAAGATTTATAAATTTTGGTCTCTAGAACTCCAATCTAAAAAATCAATTTCACGAGCCGTGGAATGGCATACGGTCCATAGAAAGCCTCGTACATGAGTCTCAGAATTAGAATAATTTCCTAAGTCACATGGGCAACTATGAGGTCCCATCTATGGGTCGTAGATAGCCCTTCATGGTTTCTTTCAGTGACTTTTCTAGGTCATTTTCCTCAGCTTCTCCTGGGCATTTACATCAGACTAGGTGGGATGAAGTAGAGGGTGTTACATTTTCTCCCTCTTGGAATTATTCATCCTCGAATGAAGAGCGATCTAGGGACCTAGCCAAGGAACAAACCCTATTATGGACTGTAATAATCAAGCACTTCGCAATTCACTTATGTAGTCAATCAATAGTGCAATCAAGTAAGTAAACAATCAATAAATCAAACCATTCATCAATCAGACTCTAGGACACCTATTATCATTCAAACTCGAATAGAAAGGAACTCAAGGAATAGGAAAGAATCATTACCATCAACTCTCTCATCATTAACAGGTAGAAATAAATGTGGGTACCTAGCCTTCATATACTCTCCAGCTTCCCAAGTAGCTTCTTCTGTAAATTTATTTCTCCATAGCACCTTAACAGATGCAATTTCTTTGGTCCTCAACTTGAGAACCTGATGATAAAGGATTTGAACTGGGATCTCTTCATAACTTAAACTATCCTTCACTACAATGCTTTCAACAGGCACAACCAACGATAGATCTCCCAAACACTTCTTAAGCATAGAAATATGAAAGACCGAATGGATAGCCACTAGCTCTGGTGGTAGCTCCAACTTATAAGCTACATTACCTACCCTCTTTACAATCTGGTAAGGACCAATGTACCTCAGACTCAACTTTCCTTTATTCCCAAATCACATCACACCCTTCATGGGTGACACCTTCAAGTACAGCCAATCGTTGACCTCAAACTCTAAGTCTCTTTTTCTAAAATTGGTGTAGGATTTCTGTTGACTCTGTGAAACCTTCAACCTCTCTCGTATGATCTTCACCTTCTCCATGGCTTGGTGAACCAAGTTTGGCCCAATCAACTCTGCCTCACCTACCTCAAACTATTCAATCAATGATCTATATCTCCTCCCATAAAGTTCCTCATATGGAGCCATCTGAATACTCGAATGCAAACTATTATTGTAGCCAAACTCAATTAGAGGCAAATGGTCATCCCAATCACCTTTGAAGTCAATGACCAATGCTGCCAATTCTAAGTCATGCGTAGGATAATTCTTCTCATGCACCTTGAGTTTCCTAGAAGAATACGTAATAACCTTACCCTTCTATATCAATACGCATCCCAATCCCACTCTCAAGGCATCACAATAAATTACAAATCCATCAGTCCCTTCCAGCAAGGTCAACAGTGGTGCAGTAGTCAACCTCGTCTTCAACTCTTGGAAACTCCTGTCACTCTCATCAGACTATTGAAACTTAATCTTCTTCTATGTCAGTCTAGTCAATAGTGCAGATATAGAAGAGAACCTGTAAACAAATCTGAGAGAGTAGCCTGCCAAACCCAAGAAGTTCCTTTTGTTAGTCAGAGAGGTTCGTCTAGGCCAGTTCTTTATCGCCTCAATCTTTTGAGTGTCCACTCGCATATTATCACCGAAAACTATATGGCCTAGGAATGCCACAGATTTGAGCTAAAACTCATACTTTAAATTTTTGCATATAACTCATTATCCTTAAGCGTTAGTAAAACGATTCTAAGGTGGTTAGTGTGCTCCTCCTCACCTTGGGAATATATCAAAATATCATCGATAGACACAAGCACGAACATATAAAGGCATTATAGAATACTCTATTTATCAAGTCCATGAAGGGTGCAGGTACATTCGTCAACCCAAAAGACATTAGTAAAAACTCAAAGTGACCATATCAATTTTGAAAAGCCATCTTCGGGATGTCAAGGTCTCTCACTTCCAACTGGTGATAGATCTGAGGCCTATCTTAGAGGAAACAGATCTAAAAAATCAATTTCACGAGCCGTGGAATGGCATACGGTCCATAGAAAGCCTCGTACATGAGTCTCAGAATTAGAATAATTTCCTAAGTCACATGGTGAGGCCTATCTTAGAGGAAACAGTTGCACCCTAAAGTTGGTCAAATAAGTTGTCGATCCTTCAAATGGGATAATTATTCTTGATTCTTACTTTATTTAACTGTCAATAGTCAATACAAATTCTGAGAGAATCATCTTTCTTTCTCATGAGTAGAACTGGAGCACCCAAGGAGAAACACTCGACCTAATAAAGTCCTTCTCTAGCAAATATTCTAGTTGATATTTTAACTATTTCAATTCGATAGGGGCCATCCTATAAGGTGGAATGGAGATAGGTTGGGTGTCGAGAAGAATATTAATTCCGAAGTCAATCTCCCTATCAGGAAGGACTCCAGGCAAATCCTCAGGAAACACTTTAGGAAACATTCACAATCGAACAGACTTAAGGCTAGGAGGCTCAACATTGTCAAACTTAACTCACACTAGGTGAAAGATACATCCCTTAGAGATTAACTTTCTATCCTTACGATTGGACATAAACTTACCTTTAGGCGCAATAGAATTACCTTTCCACTCTAAGACCGATTTACTCAAAAATTAGAATCTAATGGTTTGAGGCCTATAGTCAATAGTGGCATAGCAGGCATGAATCCAATTCATACCAAGTATTACATCGAAATCAACCATTTCAACTTATCAAATCGATAAAAGTATCCCTATGCTAGATGGACACTACACAATCTTTATATACCCTTCCTACCAGAATGTTCTCACCAACAAGAGTAGAAATAACAAAAGGTTCAAGTAAACACTCAGGAAGATTCTCAAATCTACTAGCCATATATGGCATTACAAATGAAAGAGTTACACCCAGATCAAGCAATGCATAATAATCAAAAGTAAAAAACTCAAAGCATACTCGTCACAACATCTAGTGCAACCTCTTAGTCCCGTTGGTTCCCCATCGTATACAAATGCCTTGTTCCACCGTCTGTCCCTGGCGTAGTACCTCTCTTATTACCTTTAGTTGGTGGTGCGGTAGTAAAAGACTGGGCCTTATTTCCCTACATCGAACATTTCTTCCTGAAGTTACCCATCTGGCTATACTTAAAACAACCATTCCCTTCCTCTATGCACTCTCCCAAATATATCCTACCATATTTCCCATAAGTTGGCTTCCTTTTTTAACCAAAGGTCACACTAACATAAGATTGAGGACCCTGTGCTCTGGAGTTCTACTAACCTTGGGACTTCTGATCATACCTATTACTTGGAGCTGTCACACTAGCTAAGGATAGTGCATAACTATTAGATCTCTTTTGGAAGTAGGACTTGTCTCTCTTACTCTACTTAGGCTGATTAGGATCAGGCCATGCTGACTTCGCCTTCTTGCTCAGATGCTCCTCTCTACCCCTCTTTTTATCCTCCTCTAGTTCTTGTGTATAGACTATAAGGCTAGAGATGTCCATGCCTGGGATCAACAATGTCGCCTTGTACTCTTTCTTCACATGCTTGCCCACTCTAGATATGAACTTCCCCATTCTTGCTCTCATGTCTTGGACCATCTCTAGGGCATACCTGGATAGCTGGATGAAGTTGAGGCTATATTCTTTGACAGTTAACCCCACCTATTTTAAGTTCATAAACTCTTCAATCTTCACCTCTCTCAACTCTTGGAGAAAGAAGTGATTAAGTGACAGTCTCAACATCCTCACCTCGATCCTATTTCCATTGGTTGTATCAGATATTTGCCACATCCTTAAGCTGGTAGGAGGCAAGCTCAACTCCCTCAATCTCAGTCATATACATGGCTTTCTAGACTTCTCAAATCTCATCAATGAAGTTTTGAGGGTCTCCCTCGACCTTAGACCCTTTGAAGACTGATGAGTTCATCCTCAAGAAATCTCTAAGTCTAGTTGCAGTAGTTAGCTCTTAGGAGCTAGAACTAGAAGTCGTGAACTCTGATTCCCACATTGGATGGCTACTAACTGGTTGAGCATAGTGATAGCTCCTCTGAAATTAACCTCTATAGTAGGAGCGGGTGAAGCAGTAGGTACCTATGGAACCCCGGTGGTTCTAGTTGGCCGACTCGTCTCTATCTGAGTAGGAACCTCTAAAGTGGGACTCTCATATTGCTAGCTGGGGTATCTCTTTAGGTGGAGGTATGCTTTGGATACATGATCTGTAAATGTGTAACACATGAGTCAGATAGATACCTTAATAAAGTTAAACTCTATCGCACAATCTCAGAATACAAAAGTAGTGTGACCATTCCAAATGTATTATAGCCTCATGCTTATAAAGTGTGGTGCAGAACATACCCATAAACAAGACTCTACTAGGAACGACTTCAAAACTCTCTAGGACACTCAAACTCTCTAATATCAAGTTTGTCAGCCCCCAGAAGGGTACCTTGGCGTGGCCAACATTTGAACAATCATTACTGATCTCCCAAGAGAACCACTTGACCTTATCATCACATGATACTCAACAGCAAAAGAAAGTACTCAAGTTAAAGACTGTCAATAACTAAAGAACAACAATCTAACTCAAACAAATCAAGAATAATATGAAAGAAACTAGTTAGAAAACATCCATGTCAACAATCCCAAATCTAGTCTATGAAGTCTTTATCTAAATTGTCTAAAAGATACCATGACAGACCATGGCTACCCCAATAAAGGAAAATAAAAAGAATACTCAATAAGAGATAAAAGGTCTCCTCTGGATAGCAAGGAGGGCTCACTAAATCTAGAAGTAAGACTCTGGACTTCAATGATGCCCTTGTTGAAGGTCTCTATCAAGACTCTATACTTCAATGATGCCCTTATTGAAGGTCTCTATCACCTGTATCTGCATCATTAATGATGCAGGCCTAAATGGACATCAGTACATAGAATATACTGGTATGTTAGAATGACTAAAGAAAACAAGTAAGGCTCAGACTCAAGTCAATCAACTCGGTTTAATAATCAACTCCATAATCCATAACTCAACTCAATGAATATGCAAGTTTAAGAATAAATCATACTTTGAAAATGGACTCACTATTATGCAACTCGATTTAAAATATTATGTGCTCTATCAAGTATTGCTTGAGAGTTTCTCTTAACTGACATCCAATCCCACCACCTTTAGTTTGGTGATGCACAAAGAAAGCGACGTCTTTGCCATGCCCATCCAATACTTACAAGCTAGGGGACGATCAAAGCTCTCTTGGATCCAAAGTAAATGTCCATCTTTTTGGGACATGAGTCACTCGAATTAATGGTGTAACTATCGTATGATGGCAATGCAGTTTATGGCTTAGAGTAGTTATCTACTCGTTTCCGTATCAGTTCTCAATGCTCCTCCCAAGACTAAAGTATGCTCATATCAATCAACTTAATTTTGTCTCTTTATATTTTCTCTAATCAAACTCAACTCAATCACTCAATAATCGAACCAATTAGGATAATCAATTATGCATACAATCAAGACTCTAGCTCAAACTCAAACAGTCATTTAGACTCCAATCAATCAATCATGTCCATCACATAAAACACGTAAGATGCTTATTAGGTATGTATGTAGACAGGTAATATGATCTTCATGCTCAGTATGCGCAAGTTACTCAACCCGAACACTCATAATCAAAGTCACAATTCAATCAATGCAACATGGGTGACATAGAATGATGCAATTAAGAGTTCATAGTGTAACACCTGGTAAAATTATCAAAATACCCATAGAATAGAGATGTGCGCGTAACGTGTCTTTCTATACTCTATTTGTGAATCTAAGACCGAATATGCAATCAGTATGGAAAATTGAATGGGAAAATGGTCTCATTCAAATTTTAGACCAATCGGATTGAAAAATAATTTTTTGATTCAAAATTATATCCAATGTTGATGAGCGACTGGGACACAGACCAAAACTTATATTTTTAAAAAAATATTTTGAAAGAAATTGAAAAACTCATTTGAAAATTTTTCAGAAAAAAATGTATAGGTGTGCGCCCAGTCCGCGTCATGAGTGAAACTTTTCATTTTAATTTGAGGGGCATTTTGGTTAATTTTCAAACTCTCCTAAACTCAAAATACGATCAAATTAGGTCATTTTGATGTGTAAATAGAGTCTAAAACCCCATTCTATGTCCTTTTCTAAGTATTTTAAAGACTAAGGCTTGAGAGAAACCAAGAGGGAAGCTTAAGATTGAAGAATACAAGGAAATTCTTGAAGGTCGATTGATAAAACTTCATCCTAGGTATGTAAGGCTAAACTAAAAGCCTGAGATTATTCTCTCATGTGCCCCATAGATGGTCTTAAAAAGTGTTGGTAGTTCTTGAGTCTACATACATGATTCTTGATGGATTTTCTTGAAAATTATATTAATTACATATATTTTCTTAGGTTGATGATCATCATGAACTTATTTTCTTGAATTGAGTATTTTTCATGAGATATTGTATAACCCTATATGTTAATAATTAAAAACATGCATAAAAGAAGATAGCGATTGAGTTTAGAGCCTTAATTGAGAATGTTGATAGAGATTGTGATTGTGAATGTGAGAATGATGATAGATTGATATTATTTGATGGTCCATGAGTCTTCCCAAATAAAATCTAATGATTTTTCTATTCCATTGTTCCCTAATGATTGTTATAAGCCTTGAACTATTGATTGAGATGTTGATTGATGAGATGATGAGTCTCTATAAGACTAATTGAAAGATAGTGCCTCCACAAGGCTGATTGAGATGATTTGATTAAGATAGTTTGATTGGATGGATTGTTTTATGAGCATTGAGTCATACGAGGAGTATCGAGCACCAAACGAGTAAGAGTTAATCCGACTCGCACTCGTCAAACTACGTAGCCAAGCGTAGGTAAAGATTAGGACCATCACATCCCTTTATGTCGAGGTTCTCTCTGATTAGAAGTCCCTGAAATCAATAGAGGACTTATAAATTAAGGTCTCCATTTGGACTTGTCCATTATGGTTTCGATTCATTCCTTACCTGGAATAGCTGTGGCAACATCAGCGAGATTGTTGTACAGTCATCGGCTCATAAGTGATTGTTGTCGGATAAAAGAAACTCCTAAAAAGTTCTCAAACGCAGTGCTCTGAGTTGAGATAAGATAAGATGAGATGAGTCTGATTTGATTGATGAGGTTTGATGGACTAATGAGTCACTTGTCTGCTCTTTATTCTTGCTTTAGATAGACATTTGACATGTTGATTATTATTATCCTTAATGTTGATTGATGTTTCACATTATTCTACGTGTTTTGATTTTATTCAACTATTTTACATACCGTACATTCCACATACTAACGTCATTCGGGGCTACATCATTTTATGATGCAGATATAGGGATTAGATATCATCAGCAGGCACATCATTGAGGACCTTGGATGTTCAGCTGATTGGTGAGCCTCCCCTGCTTCGGAGGATTCATTACTTTTATTTTCATCTTACTTTAGAGTTAGATTTGGTTAGCTTCATTTTGATTGAGGTAGTCATGGTTCTGTTATTGGCACCACCTGATAGTGATAGAGGCTTCATAGACTAAAGTCGAATATTGATTGTTAAGATTGTGAGCTAGTTCTCCCTACTAGCCTTCTATTATATTATTATTATTTTGAGACTAGATGATAAGATGTATCCATTTACTTTTCCTTTGTCTTCCGCTGATTAGTTGAATGTATAAATGAATGAATGAATGTGATGAGGCCAAGTGGTTCGCTTGGGAACTGGCAATATTCTCTGGGTGCTGGCCACGTCTTAGGTCCCCTCCCGGGGCATGACACATAGTCCCAAACATAATTTTATACTTCAATTTCATATGATCAGTGTGTAACTCATTAATTCATTCATACATATGCATAGAATCTCCAAATAAATGCAAGAAACTCGACGATTGGGATCATGGAATTTTCAGTACTCAATCCTTATTCATGAATTTGACCAAGTAGACGAAAGCGCGGGTGGACGGACTCAGTCCAATGCTTTAAGTAGCCTTACATACTTAAAATTTCGAAGAATGATCAACTCTCGGACAATCTCCACTCGCATGCTTAAAATCTTAGCTTTCTCCTCTCCTCGATGCTCTCAAGTTTTCTAAGTGTAGAATGAATAGTATTACCCTTAGGGTACTGATAAGGGGTCCAAAAAAATTCAAAAACGTCATGAATTTTAATTAAAAATGTTGAAAAAGATGAAAATATCCCTCCTTAAAATTGCCGAAGGGAACCACGAAATCCTGTTTACGGGTCGTGATTCTTTCTACGGGTCGTAAGTGACCCATTGTGGATGTGAGGGCCCAAAAATTGGGTTACTGGAAATTGGATTTGAGATCAGCGAAACCCCTTTCTATGAGCCGTAGAATGGACCGCGAGTCGTCCTGTTAATCGTGGTTCAAAATTCAGATATTTTGGTCTTTAGAACTCCAATCTACAAAATCAATTCCACGAGCTGTGGAATGGCGTACGGTCCGTAGAAGGCCTTGTACATGGGTCTCAGACTTATAAGAATTTCCTAAATCACATGGGCAATTACGATGTCCCATCTACGGGCCGTAGATCACTCTACAAGCCATAGATGACCCTTCTTGGTTTCTTCCAGTGACTTTTCTTAGTCATTTTCCTCAGCTTCTCTTGGACATTTACATCAGACTACGTGAGATGAATTAGGGGGTGTTGCAAAAAAAATTGAATAAATAAAATAGAACTGATTTTTTAGTCATTATTATTTTAAATATAAATAAATAAACTAACGGACATGATCAGGATCTGCATTATTTTTTTCGATCAAACAAATGGTTAAATATTTAATGATGAAATCAGCGTAGTATTTCAATTCATTCCAAGAAACGATGCTCTATCATATCATGTTTTATAATCTTAGGTTATTTCCTCGTTAGTGAAATATTATGAGTACTAATTTTATAGCAATTACATTTCTTTCATTCTTATCTCTAAGAACACTTGTTGCTAAAAATAGAAAGAAAGAATCAAAAATTAGAAAATATAGTGAAAACATCTTTTTTAAGTTATTTGGAAATTGATTGATTTGTTCCTATTTGTGGGATGTCCACAAGATACATTAATCTTCCAATTGCTTCTTTAGGATTACAAAAAAATAATTTTATGAAAAAGAGAATAGATTAAGAAATTCCAATTGTAGTAAGGTAACCTTCATACTCCACGAGTACTTCTTGTCAATATATGTGTGGCTTATAGACAAAGAGACCTGCCATGAAATAGACAAGACAATATTATGACCTTATATTATAATTTCATGTGGTAAATGCATTTATGTGTGAGTAGATAGAGAGAGAGACATAACATTAGTAATGCATATGTTTCTAAATTCTTGATTGTTTTAATGGAAACAAGAAGAGCTAAGAAAGTAGCCATTAAATTTTCATTTATTTATTTTTTGTCTTAATATATAGTCCAACTTTTAAATTTATCAGAATATTTTATTTAAACATTCAAACTAAGTTATTTATTGATTAAATATCTCTACTCCTAATAAAAGTGTTCCATAAGATACTTTCAGTTCAATTTTTGAATTTTTTTTATGTATACCCTTATCATCTATTAGATAGTTAAGTTAAACACAAAAAACATGTCATTTTCTTTTTATTAGAATAAGTTATAAAATTCCATGCATTTACTATGTACTTATGGTTGATGCGCGCACATGTGTGTATGAACAAAATTGAGATGACATATTTTTGTGGTTAACTTAACTATCTTATAAACGAATAAAAATACACACAAGTTTTTCAAAAATATGAGTTAAAAGTGTTTACCGGATAACTTTATTAAGAGTTAAAGCCTTCAATTGAAACATAATTTAATTTGAATGTTCAAATAAAATATACCCACAAATTTAAATAACAGACTATGTATTAAGTCTCTTTTTTTCACCAAAGTTACGAAATCAAACTTTGACAAATCTAACTTTATGATCGTGTACAATTTGAAGTCGTCCTTTTAACTTATGACCATATCATTAACTAATCAACTAAGATCTCAACTAATTTTATCATCTTTAACTCAGCTGAAATGTCAAATCTGTTATGAAAATTGTGATTCATGTTTGTGGATGTTCCACTATG